>CM074720.1:390954643-391217143 GCA_037306005.1 Rhinophrynus dorsalis | reverse complement strand
TATTAAAAGTAAGGCTTTACTTATCCCTACATTAGGAAAGGATTGTGGGGCAATATTAAACAGCTGAAAGTTCCGCTTCAGCCTCTTATATTTTTCTCTCCCTCTGTGTGTAAAACCGTTCCACTAATACAGTCAGTTTAATGTCTCCCAGTGCTGTTGGTCTTTTTGATGTTAACACTGGATCTGTAGGAATTAAACTTTTTATGCAGTGACTGGCATTTTTCACCCCCATAGAGAGCAGTTAGGCATTTTGTACACATGATGAGGTATATTAAATGGATGAAGGTGAAGGTACCAAGCTCCCAGTTACACTGTAAGATCAATGGTACGTAAGAGGTCTCCAACTTTGGAGATTTTAGTACATAGAATACATAGAACATAATAGGACTTTGAGAAGTGATATCAGAAGAGAAGTCATCTCTGCTTTATCACCAGTTGATCACACAATGCATCTAAGGGACAGTAAAGTCCCATGAAACATGCTTAGAGGTATATTAAAAAAAAAAAAAAAAAAAAAAAAATTATATATATATATATATATATATATATATATATATATATATATATATATATATATATATATATATATATATATAATCTCAAACCTTTATGGTTTGAGATACATCCTCCACTAAAGTTCCCCCCTCCCTGATGTCAGCTATAAAGCTGACAACAGGAGATCCGTGTCAGCCGACACGAGGAGGCTCTTCAGCAGAGGTGCAATAGTGTGATTTAACAAGAAATACTTCTTTGGAACAGTCTAAAAAGTGTGCTTGCAAACCAGGCATACTTTGTAGACCATTCCAATTAAGCATTTGTTTTAAAATTGCGTTATTGCAGCTCTGCTGAAGAGCCGCATGTCTATCCCAGGACCAAGAACTCCTGCTGTCATGGGAGAGGGGAACTTTAACAGAAGATCTCTCTCAAACCATAGCGGTTTGAGAGAAGATTTATGTCATATTGTTTATTTTTTTAACCTCTGCAAAACGCCAAGTCTTCGTGTATAACCCTCATTGTATTGCATCGTAGATCTAATATTCAGTGGGTTAAAAGCCCCATTTAAAATTAATGGGAAATTTATTTTTCTCCTATGATGTGGTTGGTTTGCCAAATAATTAAAACACATTGCTTTTGTGTATGAAACGCATTTGTCTACTTGCATGTGTGAGGGCCTGAAAATGAATTTAAGAAAAATAGGACCTTAATAAACAAAATTAACAACATACAATTCTGGGGCAAAATACAATGCACTGTAAGGCTGAAATGAAATCTATGCACATGCCTATTGATTTAACCCACTGAATACTAAAGAGGTCTCCAACCTTCCAAAAGTACCGTTTGTTTGCTCCAGAATCGCACCTCTTTAGCTGGCTGAACAAGGCCCAATGGGAATTATGTATAATAGCAAACTGGGTCAATTCCGTGGCAAACCTGCAGGGTAGAGGACAAAAATATTCTCATTTAGCTAAATGAGACTTTTTTACCCACACGCATGCTAGAGAAGTCTCCATCACATTTCAAAGCATTGAAGACTTCTCCTGCATTCCAGGGGGTTATGCAATAAGGTGTGATAAAGAGGATTTCTCCAGTTGGAGAAATCTTTGTGCATTGGCTCGACAGAGTGATATAGGAACTGGAGATGTGGTATTACTAGATAAGTTATCGCCACTTTATCACCTTCCTATCACACATTAGTGCAATTCCCACCCAGGTATTAAAAGCCAATTTAAATCAATTAGAATTTTGGAAACATTCATTTATCCCCTGAGGTGCAATTTGCCTACCCCAGAATTACTGTTTCTCTGTCGTCCAATATTGCTTACAGGTACCATGGGGAGGAGACAGCTCCTCCTGGTAGGTTAGTACAATTCTTCAAAGAAGTTGCAAGAGCAGAGCCTCTCTCTCCTCTTAGCAGGCTACCTAGCTACTTCCCTCCCCAGTTAAAGGGATAGTAATACTTAAATATTACTATCCCCCATCTTGTAGCCCTTCAAAAACGGAGTAAAATGAGCCCAGCGGCATCTCTCAAACCTTTATGGTTTGAGAGATATCTGCTTTCAAAGTTCCATCTTTTTGGCTCCCCCCCACCCCCCCCGTTGTCATCATTCTAGCCGACAGCAGGAGAATCCGGTCCCAGGACCGGTGGAGGCTCTGCAGCAGAGCCGAGATCACAGTAATAAAAAATAAATCCTTCACTAAAAAAGTCTTCTACGTGTGTTTGGTTTGCAAGCACACATAGAAAACCTTTTAAGTTAAGGATTTCTTTTTTTATTACAGCGATCTCAGCTCTGCTGCAGAGCCTCCTCTGGTCCCAGGACCGGATTCCCCTGCTGTCAGCTAGAATGTAGACGTCAGAGGAGAGGGAACTTTGAAAGCAGATATCTCTCAAACCATAAAGGTTTCAGAACTGCCGCTGGGTTCATTTTACTCTGTTTTTGAAGGGCTACAAGATGGGGGATAGTAATTTTTAAGTGTTACTATCGCTTTAAGATTTGTTCCTCGCTTTGGTAGGAAGGTTGTGAACAGTTCTGCTTAGTTTTAGTTCTATTATTATTCTTGCTTAGATATGGGGTGTTCAAATTCTCCCATTAGACAGATTACTATTACTGGCTTCCTCTGGTGGATTGACCAATTTACAAGAGCTGCTTGTGGACCCTTTCAGCCCTAGGAGAGAGCCATGCAACCCATGTCTCTCTCTCCAGAGGGCACCTCTCTGAGGCTTCCCCTTTAGTGAAGTGAGGGTGAGTAGTATACGCACACACACACAAAAAAAAATTTATTTAAGATATATAATCTAAATTACTAGGCTGCGAAGCTCCCTGTGTGCATAACAGCACATGTGCGGCAGAGACTGTCAGAATGATGCAGTCGCAGTAGAGAGAGACTAGTAGAACACGCTGATCCGGAGCAGGGTGCTCTGAACGGCTCACCGCCTGTCTCGGCTCCCAGCTCAGGGGCAGCAACAGGGGCTGCTGGGTGGCACTTTAGCCCGTGTACACAGGCTTTCATACCATTATTACTATATATATTAAAATAAAAAAGTCTGCATCTGTAGCCACACACACCCAGGGGCAGCAGTAACAAGGAGATATTCATGTCTCCTCCCTTCCTCCACAACATACACAGGGGAGTGATTTTCATACTTGCACTTATACTATGTTGTTAACCATTTGAGTGCCAATGGTAGTATGCGCGTTCTGATTTGTAGAGCAATGCACTGCATACCTCTCTGCCATTCAAAGGGTTACGCTTTTGAGCATTGTACCTTCACCTATCAGTCACCATCCCACAGATTACCTCTCATCCACTCACTAATAAAGCCAATTAAGTATGCTAAAATCACCCTTTTCATCACAACCACTGCAGATGAGTAAAGATTATGGGAGTTGTAGTGTGTGTGTGCACGTGTGCGTGCGTGTGTGTGTGTGCGTGTGTGTGTGCGTGCGTCAAAGTGTACTGGAAGATTGTAGAGTGAAGACATTTAGGACCCAGAATCCTACATAGACTCTACCCCTTAACCTGTCCCAATTAGCATATTTAGGAATCCCAGGCCGCAAAGTTTATAAAAAGAAAATTGAATTTGACATGTTGTGAGGACTTGAAAAGTTAGGTTAAACCTGTGCAATTTTTGTTAGTTTAGAACCTTGATGTAAACCTACAAGTTAGTACTCAGACTGAGCTAGGTTTTTATTTGTAGCATGTTTTCATTTTGTTTTGTAAAACATTGCCTGCTGATTGCATTTCGTACAATGTCAAAATAAACCTAAAAAAAAAAAAAAAAAAATTTGTAAGAACTGTGGACTGTGTTTGCTGCCCACCCACTGAATGTTGTGCATCTGTGTTGTGTTGTATTGTGTGCAGTGCGTGCATCTTCTACAGCACTCAAAAGGTTATAATGTATCTGTTTCTCTCTTCCTTTTTTCTCACTAGATGAAAGGTGTAGAAAATGCTTTCTTGGAAAGTTCCCTAATTATCTGTGTAACAAACTTCCTTCTACTGTCATCAGCTCTCAGGGGTAGAATGTCAGCTTTAGGAAAAATGACCAGTTCAGTCACACACAAGAACTGCCCAATACGATCCTGTACTTTCAAATGTGTATACAGATCTGGAAATCACACATGTCCACAAGGAAAAGAGGATTTTAGTCTTGCCTGTTAAACCCTTTTCTTAGTCCATACATGTTACTGGTAACTTTGGGTAGGTGATCCGCCCCTTTAAGTAGGCAGGAACAATTCTAGAAGTGAATGCAGGGGGTGAAGCCTACCTTCCCTCCTTGGCTGCAACTAGCCAATCAGCTCCAGTAAGATTTGAGACACTATTGACTAGATAGAAGGGAAAGAAGACTCCTGTGAGCATGACCACGAAGGACCCCCACGTTCTGCCGCAGGAGAGCCAAGCATGGCGGGAGACCAGTAACCCGTATGGACTAAGAGAAAAGGATTTAACAAGTAAGACTAAAATCCTATTTTCACTGTCGTCCAATACAGGTTACTGGTAACTCTGGGATGTCCAACCATTGAGTTACCCTGAGGTGGGAAGGAGGCAAGGACCAGGCACAAGGCCCCCAAAGTCACCAGAGAACATATGAACCATCAAATCAGATAGCACAACAAACAACAATGAAGTGTCAACAAACACCGAACAGGGCTAACTACACCCCAGGAACTGTCACACAGCACAATGAACTTGAGCAAACAGGGCTCAAAAGATAAAAGGAAGCACCAAAGAACTGAAGATCCTAGACAGGCAAGAATGCCTCCAGGATCTTCCTCCCAAAACTGGCTTCAACCTATGCCAGCACATCAACACGGCAGTGCTTTGAAAAGGTGTGCACAGATGACCAAGTGGCAGCCTTGCACAACTGATCAGCAGAGGCCTGATTCTTGTAAGCCCAAGAAGCCCCAATAGGTCTTGTAGAATGAGCCATGACCCGAAAGGGAACAGGCTTCTTCCTTACTTCGTAAGCCTTACGAATAGGGGACTTAATCCAAGACGCAATAGTCACTTTGGATGCATGTCTCCTTGCCCTGGCCCCTCAGGGAAGATGAACGGGGCATCAGACTGTCTAGTGTGATGTACATAAAACTTGAGACAACGCATCACATCTAACAAGTGGAGATCCCTCTCCTTGTCAGAGGCAGGGTCAGGGCAGAAAGAAGGCACCACAATCTCCTGATTGATGTGGAACTCCAAAACCACCTTCAGAAGAAACTCCTGAGAAGTGTGAAGAAATGCCTTGTCCTTGTGAAACACCAAAAAGGGTGGTCTACAAGACAGGGCATGCAACTCTGCGTCACGGCAAACTGACTCAATCCCCAGGAGAAAGGCCATTTTCCACATCAGCAGGCGTAGAGGAATAGTAGCCAAGGACTCAAATGGAGGGAGCTGAAGGACACCCAAAACCAAGCTGAGATCCCACTGAGGAGCGGGAGACTTAAAAACAAGACGAGTATGAGCAACGCCCTGGAAGGAAACCTTGTCAGGAAGAATAGCAACAAGCCTCTGAAAGAAAACAGAGAGCAGAAGTATGAACTTTAAGGGAACTGAAACGGAGACCCTTATCCACACCATCACATAGAAAGGCCAGGACTGTAGGAAGATCAAAATCCTGAGACAAGTCCCTGTCAGCACACCAAGAGAGAGAAACATCGACCGCACACGATGGTAGGCCTTAGAAGAAACAGGTTTGCGGGCACTAAGAATAGTAGCCACGACACCAGAAGAAAAACCTCTTCAGCATTGAGAATTCAATTTCCAAGCCGTCAAAGCCAGAAGATGGACATCCTCCTTTCAAAGGAAACCATGTAGAAGAAGATCCGGACGGCAAGGGAGCCGGAATGGCGCAGCCACTGGCAGATTCAGAAACTCCGGAAACTAAGCTTGCAGAGGCCAGTACGGAGCAATCAGAAGGACTGGACAGCGCTCCAGTCTCAGTTTCCTTAACACCCTGTGCAACATGGGGATGGGAGGAAAGATGTAAGCCAGAGGAAATAACCAAGGAATGGACATGGCATCCACCGCTACAGCTAGAGGATTCCTCCAGGGAAAGCAGAACATCGGAACCTTCCAGTTGTGCCTTGTCTCCATCAGATCGATGCAAGGAAGACCCCTCTTCTGAACAATGAGGGTGAACACCTCTGGGTGCAGTTCCCACTCTCCGCTGTCCACCTTGTGCCGACTGAGGAAGTCTGCCATGACGTTTTCTATGCCGGGAATGTGCACTGTGGATATGGCAGAAACATTTTCTTCTGCCAGGACAAAATAGCCTTGACTTCTAACCAAGCGGCAAGACGTCTTGTTCTGCCCTGCTTGTTGATGTAGGCCACTGCCGTTGCCGAACTGGACAATCCTCAAGCTGGAGTGTCCAGTGGCGAAGGGAATTAAATATCGCCCGAAGCTCCAACACGTTGATGGGAAGGGGAGATTCCTCCGGAGACCATCAACCTTGATCACTCTGGCGACCCAGGACTGCTCCCCTGCGGTCCCCTATGTGGTAAAAGCGTGCCTTAAAGTTGTAAAGGAGAAGTAAATGTGCACTAGACATTACTAAAACATGTCACTAGACCCACTAAACACTGAACCCAGTAGGGAAAGTGCCGATAAACCCCCACATGAATGCCAAACCAGCAGCTAAAGGGTTAAATACAACATTCCAATAGACCCAATGAGTGCAGGAGTGTACAACAGGAACTCCAAAGGAAAAACCCCTGTGCAGAGGAGCACTGTGGGACATGTGGACCTGCAGCACTCAAAAGGGTTACTCACCTTTCCTGCAGATCTTCTGTCTTCAGATTACCATGTTGTAGTCTCGGTGGGCAACTCCTGAGGAAAGAACTTGAACCAAAGATTTTCCCTCCAGGGCTTAAGGTTCACGAAAAGCACCTGGATACTCAGCTAGCCACATCTAAGGGCATTGTCAGTTATGGTAATCCGCCTAATGGCCGTATTCCATTTCTAACAGAAAAATACAAAATTTGCTAAAACTATAGCAGAACTGTTCTCTTGCCTGTGTCTTCACCAAGGAACAAATCTTACTGGAGCTGATTGGCTAGCTGCAGCCAAGGAGGGAAGGTAGGCTTCACCCCCTGCATTCACTTCTAGAATTGTTCCTGCCTACTTAAAGGGGCGGATCGCCTACCCAAAGTTCAGAACTTCTTTCGAGGATTATATGTACCATACCCCCAATTGTGCCCTTTTAGGGGATATTAGGGGTCCAAACCACCTACAAGGTGTCCCCTTCAGAAGATGGTAGGGGTCCATTCCTCCCAAGTGTCCCTCTTTAGGGGATTAGGGAGATACTAGCAGTGTGGGATGCATGAGTGATCTGTTTATTTGTAACAAACGATTAAGCCTTTGAGTGGCAGAGGGGTACGCAATGCATTGTGTACCCCTCTGCCACTCAAAGGATTAATGTGAGTCAGGTACGTGTACGTGCGTGCATGTGCGCGTACATGTATGTGTATGCACGTGCACACGTGTCTGTGCGCGGCCGTGTGTGTGCACGCGCGTGTCCCTCTTCCTGTATCCCCCTGTGAGGACATGTGCTAATGCAAGATAATGGTATTGCCCTTTGAGGACCTGAAGGTCCGTGCAGGGAACTATTGTAGTTTTAGTGAGCAGAGGTCTATGCATTGTATCTACTAATGTATCTTGTTGGGTAGAGAGAGGGAAAGCAAGGTTGCCTATTATGCATAGTCACTTTTGTTTTCCCCTTAAATCTTGGGGTTATATTTACACAATTCCTAAATTCCCATGCATTTCAGTAAAGTTTTTAACCCCTTGGATACCAGAAGTCTCCTATGCATTGAACACAAACACAAAGTTCACGGGGTGGGGGTGGGGGGGGCAAGGGGGCTGGAGAGTTCTCAGGGGTAATTTTTCTCTAAATATTTACAGAGTTTTATAAACGTGACTTTACTTTATAAGTATGATCAGTCATGAATTTGACAGATAAATCTTAAAGGAGCAGTAAATTTTTTCTATGAAAAAAATTTATATTGCAGGACGCTTACTGTTGAGTAACATAAGTGTACTCCCACTGCTGATAGATGCATATTTCCAGATTTACTGTTTAAGCCCTTAAGGACCAGGAAAATTTGAGGTCCTTTTCACTTAAGGACCGGAGCAATTCTGACCTTTTTGACTATGTCTTTGTTCAACAGTGTTTTCCCTCTATGGCTTTTATTCCACCCACATAAATTATACACTGTTTTTTAAGCACAAATAGGGCTCTGTTTTGATACCCCACTTATATGGATAACCCAGCATTTACTTTATTTTAAAAAAAAAAAAAAAAAGTAAAAAATAAAACCACACCATTTTTGTTTTCTCTCTTTGGATCAATTGGGCACAAAGGGTTAAATCTCCATGGAAACTGCATGAAAGGTATGACCGTCAGCCATACCTACAAAATGCACAGTTTAAAGTGTCCCCCCTGGGTGAAAATCCCCATGTCCCTTTTTCCCCACCCTGTTTTCCCACTTTTTTTCTATGACATTTGGCGGTGTGTATACGTGTATTACATGGCTGCACAACAATCACACTCCCAGTTTTGTTTAATGAGTTAAAAAAAAAAAAAAAAAAAAAAAAAAAACCACAAGTGTATCATTGCAGTTCAGAAATTGACCTGCATTTAGCCAGCCTCCAGCACCAACAGTGAAGGGGTTAATACACCCAGCTGCTGTATTTTCTTTTACCACTAGATGTCTCCTCTCTACTTCTCTCTCCATTACTTTGAGAGCAAGGGAGACAGAGGCAGTGGAGAAACATACAGGCAGCATGGTTTTCGTGCTGCCTCTCTCAGAATGCCGGTACATATGATCGCTGCTACGGCAATCACATGACCCAGCACAAAAAAGAAGGGCTGAGACTGAACTCCCCGGTCTCGGAGCGTTCAGTCTCAGCCTGAAACTAATGATAGCAGCATGCACGGAGGCACGCTGCTATCATTTAAGCCATTACAGTCCAGGACAGTCATGGGTCCTTAAGGGTATAACAACCGATGACGGTTCAGGACCGTCATTGGTCCTTAAGGGGTTAAACCTGTGAGGTTTTTTTTGCATTAGCAGTTCACTCTAGTGGTCAAATTCTAATTATTGTTACATTCTAATGGAGAAGAAAGTCAGTGACTTACAGTTTCCAAACAATGTGATAGAAACTGCCGAGTCACTTCCTGTCAGTCAGAACAATCAGGAAGTAAACACAGTAAAATTTACTTTCTGGTTATTTGAACTGGTATAAAGTTTGAATAAAACAACGGACACCAGTGGGAGTACCCTTGTTTTACTCAGCAGGAAAAGCTCTAACACATAGGCTGCTCCTTTAAGCATACACTAAAGGATTTTTACACATTTCCCCCACTAGCCCATTTTTATAGACAAACTGGAGTTATTTTGGAACAAACAAACTACATCATAAATGGGAAAAAATGAAAATTCCTAAATTCCCATGTACTTGGAACAAGTCGTTTTAGCCACCCTAAATGCTAGCTTGGGGTCCAATGCATTTACTGGAAACGAACTGGGGACCTCACCAGCATTCAAGGTGTTAAAGCCCAATTTAAAAGCTATTTTTTACATTTGTCCTCAGTGGTGCAGTTGGTTTACTCCAGAACAACTCCAGTATGCTTTTATAAATATGGGCCATAGTTTTGTACATAAAAAGTAGCAGTGATGCATGTGTGTGGTTACATTCCCATCTACTGATTATTCCTTTTCAGAAATGAATGGAAGGAATAGCTAGCAAAAGTCAGCATGACTAAAAATAGTATTCTCAGCTAGTTCTCTCACGAGTTCCTCTTAAACATATGCCTGGGTCACGCACCTGCTCTGTGATTCTTTATTTTTATTTTCTCATAAATCGTAACTGCTCACTACACATTATCTTGGGATAACATTGAAAAGAGTTTAAGTGGAAGGCTTTCTGTGCAATTTGACTCACTTTAAATTTTAGAACTGTTCAAATTTAGCATTCACTGTATACCGTACATATTAGATCTAGACAGGTATTATAAATCAAAAGGGTCGTGTATTCATGTTTAAACTTTAGCTATTTTATACTTCTAGGAAGACCATTTAACACGAGTTACAACATCAACTGTTGGGTATTAACCACCGTCATCTGAAAAGGCCAACATATTTTGAGCCTAAATGTATGAATTATGGCACTCAGACTGTTGAAGTGCAATAGGAACACAAGATTCAAGCAAAGATAAGTCAATACTGATCTAAATGATAACAACCAACCATGGTACCATGCAATAAGATCAAACAGAACACAGAGGAAAACCAACAACCATTCACAAGTAGAGTTGTGAGCCATTAAGTAATTTTAGAGTACTGAATCTGGGATTTGTTCACAATAAATGGTGTCAGTAAAGTAAATTTGAGTTTGGTTGATATCTCCTCCCCCTCTCCAAAATTACAGTTAAAGGAGAGGTTTACTCCCTTCACAACTTTGCTTATATCTTTTCCTTCGCAATGATAACTAATGGAAAGTGCATTTAAAAAAATCAGCCAGTTTGGAGAAATTCAAAGATTAAAGATAGCTCTGTACTTACTTCCAGCAGACAGTGCTGACCGTATCTGTACCACAGTCTGAACTTCTATCCAGCCTCCGCCAATGACTGAGGCTGTCTGTCTCTAAGCTGGAGCGAGCTCATTGGCAGAGATCAATTTCTGGCCAATGAGATCGCTCCAGCTTAGAGACAGACAGCCTCCGTAATCGAAGGAGGCCGGATAGAAGTTCAGATTACAGTACAGATTCGGTCAGCACTGTCTACTGGTACAAGGTACAGAGCTATATTTAATCTTTGAATTTCTCCAAACTGGCTGATTTTTTTTTTTTTTTTTTTTTTTTTTAAAAGTATACAATTTCCATTAGTTATCATTGCGAATGAAAAGATTTAAGCAAAGTTGTGAAGGGGGTAAACATCCCTTTAACAATGAGTTGGCAACTCTGCTCACATGGTTGACAAAGTTTTTAAAATACTAAAGATTTAACCAGCTAATATATGATAGAGTCTAAATTTTGGCAATAACTTCTGTCTAACAAATTCTTTTAGGCTACAGATCATGTACACTGTACAACTGTCAAGCAAAATGCTTCCACACAAAACGTAGAACGTTGTTTTTGGCAACAAAAAAAACCTTCCTGTAGTCAAGGATTTTACCTCTTAGCTTCCTATAGCCAACTTTACCATTACATAAACAATGAGCACTGTTCATGTAATTTTAAAATTACTACATAGTGGCAATGGTACAACAATGGTCAATGGCACAACTACTTTGGTCTGTTTAATCCTAGCTGGGTGCCAAGTAATATAAGGTTGCAAAGCTCCCTATATAATTTTGCCCACACCTTTCTGGAGAGACATGGATAACGAAGTGCGCTGCTTCTGCAGTGTAGAAAAATAGTCTAGGAGAAAAAGAGGCGCCGTAAAACAACTGGCTGCTAGTCCACATATGTGGCAAACCGCTACGAATTTTCACTGGGATATCAAGCTGCCTATCACAGTATGGATGGAATCTTAAAACAAGCATCTCTTCAAAACCTCACTCTCCCAAAATGGGTACTCATGCAGAAAGATGACAAAGAAGGCTCCCAATAGTGTAAACTCTGTCATATGAAACAATTCGAACAAGGGAATATGTATTTGTACTCACAAATATGGTGGTCAGCAGAGGAAAGTTCAAGTGGCTTCAAATGTTGAAAAATATATATATATATAAAAAAAAATGATTTTAACCCCAATACCAGCCCAACGGGTATAACGTGTTCTGCAGCATCAACCTCCGCTTTCTCAAAGAAAAGGCAGAATAGGCACGACAAAAGATGTCCATTTGGCTTTTTCCTTGATAAAGCTCTGGTTTGACTGTATACTACTGGGTGCCTTCGGTGTGTTTTTTTTCTGTATTACTTTGCAATGCAAATCACACATCTGGTACTCAAGGGGCTAACAGATTTGCCATGTGAAGCACAAATAAACCAACAAAATCAAACAAGTGAATTAATATGTTCCTACCTTATATACAATACAGAAATCCCAAAGTTCTAAAATGTGACTGGTTACATACAGGAAGCAATCTGTAAAACCAAAAGAAATGTTAAGTCATATAGAGATTATTTATATTTATTTTTTATTTATTTAACTAGAAAAAGGATTATTAAACATATCTACATCAAATTGAAAATGATCATTTTCTTAGCCCAATCCTGGAACCATGGGATAAAGTTTCCTCCAGCCAGGAGGAATGGGCAATTGCTTTAAAGGCTAAAAGCAGGTGTAGACTCCCTCCCTATGCTATTTGACCCTAAACAAGTTAAAACTTAACATACAGCAGAGACAGAAAAACAGAAGCGAGGCAGCAAAGGGGGTCACATAACAGAGAAACCATAGAGACACCCCCCACCGCCATTCAGTGTTTTTCCTACGTGAATGCCCTGTGGTCCACATGAACGAAGAAAGGATTTATTGGCAAGTACACAAAAAAAAAAAAAAAAAAAAAATTCTTTCATCCTGGGATCATGTGATATACAGTTAGAGAAAAAAATATTTGATCCCCTTTTGATTTTGTACATTTGCCTACTGACAAAGAAATGATCAGTCTATAATTTTAATGGTAGGTTTATTTTGAACAGTGAGAGACAGAATAACAAAAACAAATCCAAACGCATTTCAAGAAAATTATAAATTGATTTGCATATTACTGAGTGAAACAAGTATTTGACCCTTTTGCAAAACATGACTTGGTGGCAAAACCCTTGTTGGCAATCAGAGGTCAGACGTTTCTTTAGTTAGCCACCAGGTTTGCACACATCTCAGAAGGGATTTTGTCCTACTCCTCTTTGCAGATCCTCTCCAAGTCATTAAGGTTTCGAGGTTGATGTTTGGCAACTTGAACCTTCAGCTCCCTCTACAGATTTTCTATGGCATTAAGGTCTGGAGACTGGCTAGGCTACTCCAGGACCTTAATGTGCTTCTTCTTGAGCCACTCTTTTGTTGCCTGGCTGAGGGAACGAGGTTCTCACCCAATATTTGACGGTGCATGGCCCCATCCATCGTCCCTTTGATGCGGTGAAGTTATCATGTCCCCTTAGCAGAAAAATACCCCTATACCATAATGTTTCCACCTCCATGTTTGACTGTGGGGATGGTGTTCTTGAGGTCATAGTGGGACCTTCAGGCACTGTAGGATTTCAGTCCTTCACAGCGTAGTGTGTGACCAATTGTTTTCTTGACGACTATGGTCCCAGCTGCCTTGAGAGCATTGACAAGATCCTCCCGTGTAGCTCTGGGCTGATTCCTCACCATTTGCATGATCACTCCACAAGATCAGATCTTGCACAGAGCCCAAGACCGAGGGAGACCGAGTTATTTTGTGTTTCTTCTATTTGCGAATAATCACACCAACTGTTGTCACGTTCTCATCAAGCTACTTGGCGAAGGTCTTGTAGCCCATTCCAGCCTTGTGTAGGTCTACAATCTTGTCCCTGACAACCTTGGACAGCTCTTTGGTCTTGGCCATGGTGGAGAGTTTGGAATCTGATTGATTGCTTGCTTCTGTGGACAGGTGTCTCTTATACAGGTAACAAGCAGAGATTAGAAACACACTCTTTAAGAGAGTGATCCTAATCTCAGCTTGTTACCTGTATAAAAGACACCTGGGAGCCAGAAACCTTGCTGATTGATAGGGGGTCAAATACTTATTTCACTCAGTAAAATGCAAATCAATCTATAACTTTTTGGAAATGTGTTTTTCAAGATTTTTTTTTTTTTTTGTTATTCTGTCTCTTAGCGTTCAAATATACCTACCACTTTCCAGGCCTTCAGTCATGAACCGCGTGCTATACAGATCTCTAGGGCAGACATGGTAGCATTGATCCCCAGATGCTACATTCTGCACGCCCCACACATGGAGCGTCAATAAGATAGATATTGAATTGTGAATTCCATCTGCAAGTATTTTACAACATACTGAATAACTAGCACAGTACAAGACAAAGTAGTGATAATAAACACTGTTCATTTAATTAGTCACACTGTACTTATGATCAACAGTACTTTTAGTTCAAAATATCTGGGGATCTTCCACTTGTACGCTCCCCTTAGTCATGTTAACGGATATCTCAATTCAAGCAAGGTATATTCCCCCTCCTTCACTTCAGGTTGATGTCTGAACCACTAAGTGTGATTAGGCTATCTAAGAGAAGGAGGAAATATACTTTCCTTGAATCGTGATATCCATTAACACCTGACTAAGGGACATGTACAAGTGGAAGATCCCCTGATTTTTTTATAGAACTGAAAGTACTATTTATCATAATGCAAGAAAAACACGAGTCCTCACTGGACCCAAAACCAGCTGGAGAGCCCAATAGAAAGCACATAGTTTCAACTCAAAACAGCAAATATTTAACCACTTGCAGCTGTAGCAAAATTGGGCTAAATACCCAACAACTTCATAGATTTTATATATATATATTTTATATAGTAGACTGATAGATTCATATACATTTTATATTATAATTATATATATATATATATATATATATATATGAGAATCTATCCATCTACTAGTTATTAAGAATCACAAAGTGACCACAAAAGAACTCCAAAATATCAATAAATTTATTAAAACAATACATATGCACATACAAAAAGTATTCTTACCATAAAGTAAAAGTCATATATACATCAAACAACCATTATAATTAAAATAAAATATAAATACAAAAATCGTGGTCTCTAGATCAATCTGGTCTAATCGATATGCTCGCTCACTGGATAGCAAGACAGGACTAAGAACCCACAGCCGGCCATCACTCACACCTCCTTATCTATGCAGTGGAGACCTAAAACATGCAACAGTGTCCCCTTAAAGGGATAGTAATGTTTCATAATAAAATCAGCTCTAATTAATCATCATAGTATTTGGACTTTGGAGAGAGTTATTTTAATTACTCTTGAAATACAACTCTGACAGAATTGAAATGACAAAGTATCCCCTCCCGCCCCTTTTACCGATGTAACACTGCTCAGCCAGAGCAGAAGGGAGGTGCCCAGGTAGACTGCAGAGGGGGACAATCTTCAATTAAGATAAGGGAAAAAGCTGAAAAGCTTGTCAAGGGGGGCAGGGTTTTCATTGTTCTCATAGGAAGAAGATTGTCCCCTGCTGTTATCTGTCTGGTCTATGGACTGCACTCCACATCTGAGAAGAGATGGCTTACACTAGGTAAAAGGGGCAGGAGGGGAAACTTTGCTTGTGAATATCTCTCAGACCATAAAGGTTTGAGAGATAAGACTTATAGCGTTCATGTTTTTTTAATGCCTACAAAATAAAATAAAGATAACACAAAGTATTACTATCCCTTTGACATACAAAGATCAACATATTTAAAACCATAAATAGATATTGCAAACACATTTAGCGTGTAATAGTCACTTGTCCGCTATATCACTCCTGGCCAGGATTATTGATCTTAGCAACACGTTTCACACTTACAAGTGCTTTATCAAGCTAAAATATCTAGCGGACTAAGCGACCATACCTGCTATTTAAATAATTAGTCATTCACCTCACTGGACATCTAATTATCAATGCGAGTCCCTGTGAAAATCCAAGCCTCGCTATCAACATGGAACTGAATTTTAACTCCGAGTAAAAAGCTCTAATTTCGAGTACTGAATGTACATTGACTCATACGTTACATATATCTCTAATTTTACATACACCGAGTAAAAACAAAATATAATGAAAATATCTTTACAAAGAAGAATTTTATTAAAACTTACAGTCACAAGTGTTCATCTATTACGATAATTATAAAAAGTAACCCCTTCTTATCAGCAGATAGTAATGATGGACCCAAAGATTGATACATCTGATAGCTTATATATATCGCTGTACCTATAAACCCCATAGCCCTCGTACCCAGTTACATGGCACATGTATCTACTGTAATAGTCTTAAAAGCATGCCGATACAGGATGCAGGACATCGGCAGGAAGTGAAAACACTGAAATACATCCATCGCTCCAAACATAGAATGATTCAATCTTCATTCATATAGATCTAGTATACACAGACTATTCCTATATTATTCCCAACATACCTCCTCCTTAACCCATTAATTCCTAAATGTTCGCTATACACCTATTTAACCCCATATCCACAGAGTACAGTGAATCCACATATAAACCCTCAATTAAATCCAAAGAATTTTTTTTTAATCTTTTACACTGATACAATATCACATTCATGGAGTAGATAGTCATAGGGCCCAGTTAGGGGTGGCATTATGCCGGTGCACCATTTGCCAGGGGTATTACCACCTTATCAAAGTAACACCTTATCGAAGTATGGCGAGTTATACAAGAGTTGAACAGGAGAGTTGACAGGAAAGAAAGACAGCTGCTGCACAGGCAAGTAAACAAAAAGGAATAAAGTGGAATTTGAGATAATAGATTAAATAATTATTACAAGTATAAAATTATTTTTAATCTCCGCTGGTTTCCGTCCACCTGTATGTACCCTCCAAACCTTGTCACATGCATGCCAACATGAACATATTACTTCTAGCTGTTCTAACCATTCCACTATTAATACAGATTTCCTCTTATCCCTGCAACCATGCCCCGCACCTGCACCATAACATATTAATCCACCATGGACTTCTACATACATGCGCACTTCCCTCTGAATGCCGGTGGAGAGTATTAAAAACAAGCTCACCCAGCCCCAGTAATTATAGTAACAGACGCACCCTCTCACTATATGCTCACCAAAAACAAAATCAATACATTTTTATGCATTCTATTACTTGCCTTGATAAATGACAGAAACAAACCCTGGCCCTCAAATAGTAATAAATGGTAACCTCATCTTTAAATAAGGTCTCTCTTTAGTGCACTGCAACATATGCAGTATACTGCACAAAAAGCATGGTGTTAAGCATAGAAACCAAAATTATTATTCTTACTGAATCCTGGTTATCCCAAAAATATATCATACTGCTGTTGCCATAGGTGGATATTCATGCTTTAGAAAAGACAGTGCAAAGAGAGGAGGAGGGGTAATCATATACATACAGGAGGCAATAAGCTTTACACTTCTAAAGGACTCTCATAATGCTGATTCTTATCAATACATTGCTGGCAAAATTTGTATTCCATACTCAAAACAGACCGCAAAATACCCCAGCACATTCTCTTTCAGACATAGCTCAACACCTAAAGGAGACTGCCACTCAAAACAAGAAAAGCGAGCTGATGGTTCTTGGAGACTTAAATATTAATTGGCTAGACTCCAGGAATGAAAAATTTCATTCATTGTTTAAAACATTGAACTTAGCACAGCCAATATCCTTCCCTACTTGCATAAATCTTAAAACATCCAACCATACTCTGCTAGACTGGATCCTTTCATCCTGACCAAGCAGAATCCAAGATTCAGGTGTACTAGCAAACGTGTTTTGATCACTCCATAATTTACAGTGTCCGCAAAATAAAACCAGTCAAGTCATGTTCAAAAGTCATACTCAGGAGATCATTTAGTAAATTTAATCTTCAGCCCTTCCTAAATGATTTAAGAAATTGCTCGTGGCATAGAACACATCTAACACCCAACCTAGACTCAGTGATTGAGTTTTTAACTCAGAATTCTTACAGGTCTGTAATACCCATGCCCCACTAAGGAAAGTCAGGGTTGGGGGGGGCACGTCTACCCTGGGTCTCAGCTGACAATTCAATTATACAGTTTCAGAGATTCCTTATGGACAAAATTTAAACAAACCGGCTCCACTTATGAGCACACTGCATAAAGACAATTAAGGAATACATGTACAAAAAAAAAAAAATAGCAAAAGCACAATATTTTACTGACAACTTGAACAGTAACATTTTAAAGCCAGCCAACTTTTGGAAGGTTACTAAAAACCTCTACAACCCTCCTAATCATTCTCACCCATCAACTATAACCATAGACATAAAGAAACAATACCGTGCCCCATAGCCATAGCCAATGCATTTAACAGCTACTTTGTTGGCTGTGCCACCACCCTGATTACATAAAAGCTAACTCGGATGTTCAGCCATCTACAGAACGCTCACTGGCACCTGTTGCCCGGTCCAGTTATGAAAATGAATTCAATGTCATGCCAGTAAATGAAAGCGAAATATACGATCACCTCCTCAACTCAAAAATGAAATCCCAATCTAGCCCTGACAAACTACTAACAATGCTATTAAAGCTCAGTGTCATGGTCATGGCCAAACCGACTGCATCTTTAATACCTCTTTGGCAACATGGTATATGCCCAAATTCTGGAAGGTGGCTAGAGTTGTGTCTATCCACAAAAGTGGGGATAAAAATGTAGTATCAAACTACAGACCAATATCCCTACTCCCCCACTTTATCCAAAATCCTAGAGAAATGTGTACACGTGCAACTAGATATTACAGACATGCCAGTTTTTTTTTTTTTGTTTTTTTTTTTTTTTGGGGGGGGGGGGGGGTTCCACACCTCTTCAATCAGGCTTTCGACCAAATCACTCAACAGTCACGGCCCACCTAAAAGTAACCAACGATATCCAGATGGGTATGGAAAATGGTGACCTCACAGGAGCCATTTTCCTAGATTTTGCCAAGGTCTTTGACACAGACGACCATAATATTCTTATAAACAAACTCCAAAGATCAGGATTGGGTAACAAGTCTCTAAACTGGTTTCGATCCTATTTATAAGACAGAATGCAGTATGCGTCTGTTGCAGGCAATGATTCCCCCTTCCGCTCAAAGTAACAAGTGGAGTTCCTCAAAGCTCCATTCTTGGCCCTCTTCTATTTTCTCTTTTTATAAATGATCTGTTTGCAAATCATCTTCAGTGCACGTGTATACAGATGACACCATAATCTTTGCTAAAAACTCAAACGTATCACACCTTCAAACCATATTACAACATGATCTTTGCAAGGTTGAAAGATGGACAGCAAGGAACAAACTGTTCTTTAACACAGACAAAACGGTCGCAATGTTATCTGGTATAAAGCACAAACTGCGTAATCTCTGCAGTACCCACCTATCCATTGTAAAAGAGTAATCGTAAATGGGCCCCAGTAGACTCCTAGAAATATCTTGGTTTGTGGCTTGACCCAAACCTCACTTTTGGTCATCATATTGCAAATTAACTTCCAAGCTTTATGCCAAAATCAGTATTCTTTTTAAACACAAATCATGTTTAAGTACCCTGGTTAGAAAACGTATTCTACAACAGATGTTGCTGCCAATCAAACTATGGTGATGTAATATATGCTCCAGCACCAGAAATCCATCTTCGTAAACTTGACACCCTGTATAATTCAATGTGCCGCTTTAACCTCCAATGTAATTACACTACTCATCGCTGTGACATGCTAAAAGAACTAAATTGGTTAACAATCAAATCTAGACATGCCCTTCATCTTTCTTGCTTAGTACACAACCACTTCTCTGGAAAACTACCAGACTACCTGAGCACTCCTGCTCTCCATACTAACTATGACCTCCACTCCAATGCTAACAACTCGCTACGTATACCACAATACAAGAAAGAAGCAGGAAGATCTGCCTTCTCCTTCAGAGTTCTAAAGGCCTGGAACAATCTGCCTGAAATAATCAAATCTGCTCCTTAAAAGTAAATGCTTCTTTATATCTAAAAACATAGTGCAACTGTATAGAATTTTAATATTCCATATGTGTGTATATATACACAGCTGGCTGTTTGTGTCTGATGGTATTTATTGATATGCTGTGAAACAACCTCAAATATATTGACAAGTTTTAGACCCATATCCGTGAGTGCGTCCAGTTTTTTCAGATTTGTTGTATGTTGAGGATCGGCACCCAGTGGGCAGATGGTGATCAAGGTTGAACAATACATGAGTGCCTGTATCAGTTTATAACATGTTATAGCTATATTATATATCTCAACATGCAATATATAATGGTTTCTCAATTTGTGTAAATATGTAACCCTTAACTGAAAGCTATCCAGGACATAATTGAGAATGAGAGAAATCTCAATGTATTCTTCCTGGTAAAACATTTCTTAAATAAGTAAATCCCCCAGATCACAATAAACAAGACCATGCTCCCCCATAAAACACTCCAATGTCTGGATTGCTTCGATCCTCAATTAAAACGATCCATCCTTATTTCTCCCCAATAGCTCTACTCAAAATAGGCCAATTATAATTCATTCCCATTAATTACAAAAAAGATGCCAATCAATGGGAGTGAATTACACTTGACGAATTTTGAGTTATTTTTAGTAATGCCGAAATGTAAGTCTATTAAATAATGTGTATATGTATATATATATATATATATATATATATATATATATATATATATATATATATATATTTTTTTTTTTTTTTTTTTTTTTTTTTATATGAAGAAAGTCCTCTCTCTCTAAAGTTCCCCCCTCCTTTCCCACCTCCTGACATCAGCACGAGATCCCGGTCCTAGGATCAGCCTGTGGCTCAACAGAGCAGAAATGACAAAAACTAAAGCATTAATTCATTGGAATGGTGTACAAAGTGTGCCTGGTAGACAGTTTCAATTAAGTAGTTTTTGTTTTTTTATTATTTCTCTATTTTGGATCTACTGATGAGCCGCCTCAAGTCGCACCAGTCAAATATCCTTCTGTCAGCTGTACAGCTGACATGAGGGAGGGGGAAACTTTGGTTTGAGAGAGATTCACAGCTAGAGTGATAGAACTTTCTTCATATACTTCATATTTGTAACATCTACAATATTTAATTGACTTAAATTTCGGCATTACTAACCCATTAAGGAGGTGGTATGTTGGGAATAACAAGAATATAAGAATAGTCTATCTACATGAACGAAGATTGAATTGTTCTATATTTGGAGCGATGGATGTATTTCAGTGTTTTGACTTCCTGCCGATGCTGAACAGGTTAATCGCGTCCTGTATCAGCATGCAGTTAAGACGCAGTATTACAATAGGTGCATAAGCAAGGAGCTCTATACTGAAGTAAGCCGCTCCAGGCTCTCTCTCTCTCTCACCAGAGCAGAGGAAAGATGGGGGTAGAGAGAGGCTGGAGCGGATTCAGTACAGAGCGCCTTGCTTTGGAATGCCGTTGTTTAGATACTTTCTGTAGCGGACCCACATATGGTTTTATAATAATAACCAAGTGATTACTCCAGTGGTTGGCACAGGTAATGTTGTATTTTGTTTAATGGCGGAGGATGCTGGGACTTGAAAATATCTCACTGTTCTGATGTCGCCCTTTTAATCATGGCGACTTGCTGACTGCGCGCTGGAGCCTCTTGCTATTTAAAGTGAGACATATTAAAAGTGAACCGTGTGGCAGCATAGTGTTAGGATCAATACTGTGGAGATTGGGCCCTTGTGAGATAAGGACACATTTGGAGTGCTCTTGAAAGCTAGAGCCATCCGTTCCCATGGTTACTATTTATCTTAAGTCCAGTGTGACTAATTGAATGAGCAGCCTGATGGATTTCAATAGTATTGATTAGCACTACCTTGTTGTCTTGTACTGTGCTACAGTTATTCCGCATGTTGTAAAATATTTGTGGATGGAATTCACAATTCAATATCAATTATATTGAAGCACCACTAGCATCCTTTTCTTTTATTCATTTGTGATAGCAGATAAGCGGGTGGCTTCATCAATAAATCGTTTCTTTGTGTGTGATTAATAGAGCACTGAAGTATCTTCTCTGCTTGATCTCTAAACTGCCAAATCACCAAAAGGAAGGCTATCTTTCATAGCCTAGAAGTAAAGGAACACAGATGACAGAGGCACAAAAAAGAGCCTTTTGAAGCAAAACCAGGACTACATTCAAGTCATACAGAGGAGCGAGGTTCCAAAAGCTTGGGTAGGTATAAGCAGGGCACTAATGTCTGTACATCCAGTAATAAGGAAATACACCTTTTGAAAAAGCTGAAATAGAGCAAAAATTTAGATCTTGAGGGAGCCAAGACTAAGTCCTTTCTAAAGACCTCTGGTGAGATGTCTCATTTGGTTAATGACCTAGCTGTAGAATCTGTTTAACCCCTTAAGGACCTATGATGGTCCCAGACCGTCCTGGAATTCCAGGCTCCCCACGCGGCTGCACGACATTTGGGGATTCCAGAATCAGATTCCGGGAAAAAAAAAAAAAAAGTCCCTGGTCCTTAAGTGACCACACCGTGCATGTGCAGCCAGCCCTTAAGGGGTTAAACCTCAGAGTTGCACATTCTAGTCCCAACAGGGTCAACTCAGCTTTTCATCCTTCCAAGGTAGATAAAATGAGTATCATTAAATTGGGTAATAACACCTATTCCCCAGAACATACCTGAAAACGAGAGAAGCACAATGGATCCTTCCTGGTAAAATACTTTGATACCACTATTATTATTATCAACATCAACCACCTGCTCCACAGGGTGAATGATGCTTTATTTTCTCCATACCCCGAACATGATAATTTTTTGGTCACCCACATAAGGATCATTATAATCGATTACAAATATACTTATTGAAAGAGTGCACATAAACACCAATTAAAAGTAATGAACATTGATATGATATAGTGGTACCTATGTATTAGCCCACTTAAAGATTAATGGCTACCAAATAAGATATGAATAAGACTTTGACTTTTCATTTTGCCATCACTACCCTTAAGGGACTGTGACTGACTAATTTTGCCATCAGAATTCTCATGCAGAATGTGATTCTAGAAGAACATATATACCATCTTGGGGATATGGTTTACTAAATAACCAAGAGACCCTAAATATCGATCAAAGTTAATGACTGAGCTACCTAGGCTCTATTTATTGATTTATACAATAATGCTTATAGAATGGTTAATACCTCGTCACATTATTAATGTATTGGACAATACGTGCTCTACTCTATGTTGTGGGTGTCAATGTAACTAAACAACTGTATTACTCTTTATGCTTATGCTTGTCATACTGTACTGAATTTGCAGTGTAGAAGTATTTGATACGTTATCATCAACATCTCGTACACAATTTATGCATATTTGAGTTACAAATAGTCAACTTTCTTAACTGTGAAGCGGAGTGATTCATGTGCCTGCTACATTGTTTTATTGTGATTTAATGATTAGTCATATCAGATTACATAAATTGGAGATATTACTGTGCAACACCTGCAATCCTAACATGATCATACTGAGACCCTTAGACGATTCACCTATATCATAGCTCTTAGCTGCATGTTACAAGGACTGACCGCAATGGCATTCCAAAGCACTATCCCACTCTACATTTTAAATAAATATAATACCCACTATTGTCCCAGTATTGATTATCTTTAACTATATAAGCTGTGTACTATATGTAGATCAGCTAGTCCGCTAGAAGAGACTCTCCTAGCACAATTTTCCACCCCTATTTATTTATATATCCAGGAAGCGTCTACAATATATCCTGTAATCAATCTTGGAAACGCATATTAGCTATACTTGACATACTAGGGCTCAGATATATTGATAGCTAGGATGATAAACCATCAAAATAGTATATAGATATGCCACTCACAGATTCTACATAGTAGGCTACTCAGATACACGTTTATTATGTACAATATAGACGTAGATTATCTGTGGGTCTTGCTTACATATGCTATGCATTCTAGTGATCTAAATTCTCTGTACTCTATTATGTCTTTTTTTTTTTTTGGATTTAAACCAGCACTGGATTAGGGTTGGGGTTCACACTCTTCCACCTATTCATACTTTATTTAATCTGAAAATGATTGACACTTGATGCTCGTTTTGGGCGCCAGAACACTATTATGAGAACTTAAATGGGATCACTTGTTTGCTATTCACTTGTCCTGACGAAGGGTGCCATGTAGACATCCGAATCATTGACTTTAATAAGGATTTAATTTTATTGAAATCTGTAAAGTCCTGAGAGTGCTAAAACACTAAAGGAAGGAGTTCCTCAATGCAGATGTCAAAGGTTGGAAATTAGCTACTGGATGTAAGTAGTGTCAGCTGTTTGGACAATACCCTTAATAGCAAAAGAATTAAAACTTAATTTTCACTTTAATTGTGCAGTAGGAGCACTGGGCACAGTAGTGGACATTCTACTGCATAGAGCAGCGTTTCAAAATATTAAACTTCGGACCATACCAACAAGCCAGCTTTTCAAGTTACTCGTGCTTAATCAGCGATATTATGAAAACTGACCTGTTTGTGTGACCCGAGTACTGGAGGTGACATTTACTTGCATAGTGTTTATATGCTGGACGCAGATCTAACTGCTTTGTACATAGCCAAGAAATATAAAGGCACAGAGAACTTCAACAAAGAACAATTCTTTACAATACAGGAAGTAGTTTAACTGTAACCAATGCATTGCGTGACATACGTTTCTGGCACTGAGAGGGTTAAAACACAATGACAAAATACCACCACTGTGCAAAGGGGAAAACAAATATTGTATCGCTTACACACACACACAAACATAAAATATTGCGTGTATCATGCTGGGCTGAATATAGAGGGAGAAGGAGATCATTGGTTCTGTCGGTTTTAAAAATACAGAAAATGTAATGACAGTGGTAAACAAATATCAGTCTAGTATGGTAAGCACAAACTACTCTATATATTAAATGTATACTACTATTTAGTTAACATATAATTTATAATACTAGTGTAGTTAGTGAGGGGGTACTCCATAACATAACAGTGTAGACTTTCATTCTGATGCCAAATACAATAATATGATCGAAGCCAATAAGAACGTCAACTAAATTACAGAGAAAGAACTCTCAAGAGGGTGATGACTCGACCTGCATGTGTCATAACTAGCATAATCAGCCATAACCTTTAATGCTGGACGATTAAATGTTTATACTGCAAGATAGTACATTTCATTGCAGACGTGCAGAATGTAATTTTCATAAGCGTCTGGAATTAAAGGGAGAGATCTGGTCACAACAACCTTTATATTTCTAGATTTAGTATTAAATCCTACTTTCAGTTTATATTCCAATAGGAGTAATATTTAGCTAGTGTGCATGTACCGCCGACTTTTGTGATAATAATGGAAACCTACATCTTGAACTAAATTTACCCCATATAATAACTACAACGACAGGGCACGGTAACGTACGTTTACTGATAAAGTAGCAATGTGTGCAACTCATTGAGGTTTAATCCGTTAATGATCAAAGTGTCCCTGCCTGTAATGCATTACTGCAAAACAAGCAGCGGGCCAGCAAGATAAGACAAGTAAGCACCGTAATTATTTATGGTTATGGCTACCCCCTCTCACACTGGATTCGTCTATTTATTACATATTCCCGTGAAATAAGGAAAAGGTTGTATGAAAGAAATCCCCCTCTAACCCCCACCCCATGCACATACTTGGCGCCCTGACGGAGTAACCACGTGTACACCCGGACTCTGCTTCCCAGGTCACGAACCCATCCTTCCGTCTCGGGGACTGAGGGAGCCGCTAGCCCACTCCCGCAAGGATCAGTCAGATGAGAATGATAAACGATTAGGGTAAAGGATACAAAGTAGACCCCTCAAAGAGTTCAACAACAACCGCCCGTAAGACGCGTCGCACTTCCGGGTAAGACACTGTCGCTCAGTGAAGTGACGCGCACATCCACTTCCGGTTCCCCAGTCAAATGAAGCCGCGTGAAGGCCAATTTACCGGAAATTGGGAATAGGACATCACCACGTGGTATGGTTGTAGGGTTTTCGCTAACAAAAAAAAACAACAAAAAAAACACCACAATAATAATATATACGTTGTGATTATTCTTGTGTAACAGTGCTCGCTTTTAGTTATACTGTACGTACTATAGTTCTCAACGAGTGGAAGCCTGCGCACCTACGTGGAAAACAAACGAAGAGGCCTGTTACTTTTTAAAAGAATACTGGGCTGTCATATGCGTTTGCAGCATTCCTATAGGGAGTGATACTTAACCCTTTAAGAACTAGAGGGTTGCACAGCGCATCGTTTAGGTGGTGATTTTTTTTATGAAACTACAATGCTAAGAAAGCAGTGCTTTCTAATTTTCCCCAGTATTTGTGCCTATGAACAAGTGCCAGTCACAATTCGTAATCCCAACAATTAGGATGCCTGGACACACGCAGGTTAAGACACATACTGCCTATCTAAAGCTTGAAGTCAATGGTCAAGTAGGCACAATATGGCTGTTTTATTATATCAAATATGGCAATTCTACATCCCTATAGCATACCTCCCAAGTGTCCCTCTTTAGGAGGGACAGTCCGTCCCTCCCCTCTTTGAGACCTAAATCCCTCTTTTTAGGAGATCAGACTGTGTGATGTGTACATAAGTGTATCGCATTGCTCCACAGTAATAAAATCATACCTGGGAACTTTCAAAAAGAGCTGACCCTGAGATTGTGTAAATATTAACCCTTAAATTTCCCATAATATAGATTATCCACGATCTATCCTGGATCGCTGTAATCGAGAGTCGCTCCAATCGGTATTCAAGCAACCATTAATACACAACAACTTACAGATATCACTGCATGAACACACATAAATGAAGCAGGACTTCTCCCTCTGCCTTTCTGGTACAAGTGGCACCAATTTAGTGACTAAAGAAGCATTTAACTGGAGCAGAATACATAACAGGGAGCACTGAACTCTCTCACCCTGAGATTTTGGCTCTTCACCCTGAGATTTGGGTCAAACCCTGAGAGTTCCCAGGTATGAATAAAATGCACATTAATGTTTGTTTAAACTTAAGTATATGTCTTTAAATTAGTCTGTGTAAATAAAATGCTTTGTTCTTGCTCTAAATCATTTATTCAGTTACACAAAGAGGTATCAGAAGGTCAACAAATGACCATACCTGGGAACTTTTCAAACAGGGCTACCCGGAGGGTAACCCTGTCAGCGCCGACCTGGGAGGAAAATGACGCGATTCGCGTCATAAAAGGGGCAGGGCTTAGTCACGGAGGGGGGGCGGGACAAAAAAAAACCTGCTAAATGTATCTAAGAGGGTGGGGAGTGGGAGGAACCAGTGGGCAGAGTTTCTAAACTCTGCCCACCCGGTGATCCACACATTGCCCCGGAGACCCGGTAATTCAGTCTGAAATCCGGAATCTCCGGGGCAAAACCGGAGAGTTCCCAGGTATGCAAATGACAAAAAAAAAAAAAATCATCAATGCTCTGCCCACCAACCACACCCCCAACACCACCACCTAAAATGAAAGTGTCCTCTTTGGCCATTTGAAATGTTGGTAGGTATGCTATAGTGAAGCATTAAGAGAAAAAGAGTGGCCTGCAAATTCAATACATAGTAACAGTTGATGAGGCTGAAAGAAAAAACATGCCTACAATTTTAGTCGATTCCATATCACTCCTGTTGATCCAGAGGAAGGCAAACAAAAAACAAATCACATTTAATCAATTTCCAATTAAGCCCCACCTAGGAAAAAAAAAAAAACCTTCTGGACTCATCCTATCTGCTTTGAAACCAACTGTCAGATTCCTCTGTATTGTTCTGAGCTAGAAGGGCAGCCATTACTTTTTTGAAAACAACTACAGTATCTGCAACTGCAGAACCCCAAAGCAACAAAGTCCAACACTTTACTACCTTTACTGGTAAAAAAACCTTTGTTTTAATCAAAAGGGCCTTTTCAGTAGTCTTAATGGATGGCTTTTTTTGCTCATCTCTTGGAGTAGATAGTTATTTGTATTGACCTTGAATATATTTGTAAATGATAACTAGATCACCTTAGACATCTATTGTCTAATTTAAACAAACCTAGTATGGCTAGTCTATCTTCATAAGTCAGGTCCTTCAATCACTTTATCATTTTTTTTGTACAGCACTGCACTTTCCAGTTAAATAATATAGTTTTTAAGAACAGATTCCCAAAATCGTACTCCATATTACAGATAAGGCCTTTTTAAGAAGTATGTGTGTATTTATATATATTCCTATCCCATGCATCTATTCCCCTTTTTATATAGGGTAGTACCCTATTGGATCTGGCAGGTGTCAAACCTCATTCCCAGGTACATCAGTTCCTGAGAAGGTACCAGAGAGGACTTCAGCATGTTCAGAATCCAAGCGTGGTGGACAAACAGCTGATCACAGTCTTGGATGTGCTGGGCCAAGAGCTCCTCTGAGGGAGCCTTTAGCAAAATATAGTCCAGGTAGGGTGTCATGGAGATGCACCTGGTGTAAATGAAGGCTTCTAAGGCCCCCATGACTCTGGTTAACACCTGAGACACAGAAGCCAGGCCAAATGGCAGATCCGTGAACTGGTAATGATCCTAGACAAAGGCAAACTTGCAGATAGCATTGGCTGTCTGGGTGGACAGGGATATGAAGGTATGCATCCTGAAGGTCTAGAGATGTCAGATACTTCCCTGGGCACATCGCTGCTATGACAAAACACAAAGATTCCATCTTGAAGCACACAGTCACCACATTTGTTGAGACATTTGAGGTCCAAATTGGGTCGACAGCCACAGTCCTTCGGAAGGACAAACAGGTTGGAATAAAAACCTGAACCACAATCTGGAGGAGGTACTGGAATCAGAACCTTCTTTGCCAGCAATGAATCCACTGCCTCCTGAAACAGCTGTGCCTTCTCCACTCTTTTGGCACCCTTGACAAAAATGAAGCAATATTGTGGAAGTGATCCAAAATCTAAGCTCTACCCTTCTGAGATTACCCGCAAAACCCACAATAGACTTAGGCCTTGGAACTGTTCACTTGGGCTGCCACTGCTGTCTGGGCTTGGCAGAGGAGCATGCATGCATGCAAGGCCTGCTAACCTTGTGGCCTTTGCACCTCAGTTTGGCAGGAGGAATGAAAAAGATGCAGTTTCCTCACCATAGTTGGATGTTTGGTGGGCACCTTTAGTAACAAGGTGCTCTTGCCCCCAGTAGTATCACCAATGATCTGCTTTAATTCTGGTCCAAACAGGGGTTTGCCCTGAAAAAGGTAAGGTAACCAGTGACATCTTGAAAGACTGATCCGCAGACCAAATCTTAAATCACAGAGTGCATTGCACAGCAACACAAAAGGCTGAGGCATTATGGGGCAACCTGACCACCTCAAAAAGAGCCTCAGACACAAGTGTTAGAGTCTTTAATGCTGGCCAAAAGAAGCAACAGATCCTCTTTCTAAATCTTAGCATGGACAGCCTCCATCAGTTGCTCACCCCATACAGGAATAGCCCTGTTAACCCATGCAGAGGTTAAAATAGGTCCAAGTTCCGTTCCAGTGGCCACAAACTTGGCCCTGAGGATAGAATCCAGCTTCTTGTCCACTGGATCCTTCAGTTATGCTACATCTGCCAAAGGCATAGCAGTAGCCTTAGTCAACCTGGAAACAGGGGTGTCCACGGTTGGAGGAGAGGCCCTCTCTGCCAGAGCGGCCTCTGAGAAGGCATACTGCTAGGAGAGATAGACAGAGGTTTATCTGGCATCTTCCACTCCTCCAGAAGAATGTGGTCAAGAGTGGGATTAGGGGGGAAAATGGTGGAAACTTCTTACATCTCTGGAAGACATCTGCAGCAGAAGATCAGAGGTGTCAGAGACCGTAAGAGTCTCTAAAACAGCTCTGAGTACCTCAGCCAAGGGAAGGGGGTCATTCTCATAAGACTCCCCATAGGAGTAGGAAGTATCCATATCCTCATTCTTCCTCATCATCCCCTTCTGACAATTCCTCCTCTGAGGAACACTCGGATATATATACATATTTACAAGTAGTGGGGGGCCTCTAGGACTGCAGCAGCCCCTGAAGGAAGAAACTGATTTGGGCCACTGAGGACAGATGTGTTTTTACCCAAGCTGGCTCTTGGTCAGTGCTGGAGGGCCCCAGCTGAATAGTAGGGGCCACAGAGCAAGGCGGGCATAGAGATCAGAAATACTCTCTAGGGAGCCCCATTTAGCATGAGGTCCAGTAAGTGAGGGGTAAGGGACACCCCTAAGTCCTTAAGCCTTCCATTTACCCCAAGTCCTTTAGAATCTGACATTAAAAGTGGCCCATTCACCCCAGAAAATACACATATCTGGCAGGCAAAGGGTTAATCTGGAGAAAGAAAATTCCCCCTCTGCATAGGATAAGCAAGGGAGAAGTAAATGGTAGCTGCAAAACTGGCAACCAATCAGAAGAAAGCCCGCAAAATGGGCCTTCTGGGAAGCGTAGTCTTCTCAATTGTTGCCTAGCAACGCCTACACTCTGGCCATGGAATGGGCCCCCTGGCCACTCAGGTCATGAACCAGATGAGAGAGCATGGGGAGACAAGAAGAGCGAGTCCTCTCTAAGTTCTGTATGTCGAACAACTGCAGAGATATGTCCCAATTAATTTCACCCATAGAAGTCAATGGAGCAAAGATGGCGGCGGCATGGGTTCCCATTCTTCAAGAGATAGCATTACTAATACTAATACAAATCCCTATGGTAAAGCCCTTGAATATAGATGAAAAATGCCCCCAGCGGCATCTCTCAAACTCTTATAGTTTGAGAGATAACCACTTTCAAAGTTTGCACCTGGCTGACATCAGCATTCTTGCTGACAGCAGGGGAATCCTCTCCTGAGATCAGCCGGGGGCTCTGCAGCAGAGCAGAGATCACATTAGTAAAGAAGAACTCCATCACTAAAAAGGTCTTCTATGTGTGCTTGGTTTGCAGGCACATGTAAAAGACCTTTTAAGTGAAGGATTTATTTTTTGTTAATGCAATCTCGGCTTTGCTGCAGAGCCGCAGACGGTCCCAGGACCGGATTCCCAGGTTGTCAGCTAGAACGCTGACGTCAGCCAGGGGCGAACTTTGAAAGCGGTTCTCTCTCAAACCATAAGGGTTTGAGAGATGCCGCTGGGGGCATTTTTCATCTTTATTCAAGGGCTTTAACATAGAGATTAGTATTTTTTAAGTAATACTATCCCTTTAAAGGGCTTGCAGCACAAATTCAGGCAAAAATATAAAAAGTACCCAGGGACCCAAACCCCCAGGGAACACAGAAGGGAAACCTGAAAAGGAGACAAGACAGCGGAGAGCAAAAAATAAGATACCCACAGCCCCCAAACTTAAGAAACCAGCAGGGAAAGGGTTAACCCTATTAAACAGCAGCCATCCTTGCTCCAGACCCCAGGGAAGGAACAGACATAGTAAATAAAAATACCAAACATGAGTGGAGGAGCCAACAAGGACTCAAGAAACATAGTGCAGGACTTCTTGCACCTTTAGAAGATGTTAGAAGTAGACTACAGGGTTAACAGGAATGTTAAGGGTAGTCAAAACCACCTTGATGAGACCCTCAGCAGAGGGTTCAGGGTCAGCCCCAAAGGGGTCACCATAGGTATGGGAGGAAGCCTCTTCTTCACATTTTCCATCCCCAGACACCTCAAAAGAATCCTCCTCAGAGGAATCAGATAGATCAGGAATACCGGGAGCCACAAATCTGAATGAAGTGGGGGCTTCCAAGACAGAAGAACCCCCTGAAGAGAGAGAGGAAACTGTGCCATAGAGGATTTTAAGTCATTGACCCAATGTGGCTCTTGTTCATGGCTGGAGGGCCCTGGCAGAAAAGCAGGGACCACAGTACATAAGGAGCATAAGTGACCTGATTATTCTCTGGGAAGCTCTGCTTGGCATGAGGAACAGTAAGCGGGGGGGGGAAGTCAACGACACCCCTGTGTCCTTAGCCTTAGGCCTATCCCCATGTCCTTTTTGATCCACCATCCTAACAGAAGAAGTATCTTACAGTAATAGGGAACCCAAATACTGTCACCCAGAATAATACAATCACCCCCAGAAAGCCTAAAATGTACTTATCTGGCAGACAAAGAGTTAATCTGAGGAGAAGAATAAAGGAATAGAAGCCCTGTATAAGATACTCAGGAGAGAAAGAAAATGGCCTCCAAAATCAAAGCCTATCAGAGAAAAACCTGTGAAACAGGTGTTATGGGAAATGTAGTTTCTGTCCTGAAAGTACCCCAAAAGCAGAGCTCAAACCCCCCAGGGATCCCCAAGTCACTCAGAGGTGAACAGGAATACAGGACAAGGGGAGACGAAGAATTAGCCCTCTCTCAACTCGGTACATGAAGCGAATGCAGAGATACATCCCAAAGCAGCCTGTCCCATAGAAGCCAATGGAGTGCCTATGCAGTAAAGCACGCCTTTAATTCGAATAAATGTAAAAAGTGACTAAAGTCCTAAAATGCATATTACACACATAACAAACATGAAAAAATTAAAGTCCCTGAACCCACAGATCTGTTAGGGAAGGGGTTAATCATGCACAATATGCGCCAAAGAACAGACAGATCATTACCAAACATGAGTGCAGGAGTTATAAGGAACTCCAGAAAGACCCCTGTGTGGAAGGGAACTGTGGGACAAGTGAACCATGGCACTCAAAGGATTGCTCACCTTTTTTTGCAGGTCTTCTTTCTTCAGATAACCCTTGGGAAGGAAGAAGCTTCAGAGCAACTCCTTCTGGGGAGAGAGAGACATGGGCTGCAAGATTCTCTCCCAGGGCTGCACAGGGTCCACAACAGCACCTGATAACTGGGTAATCCTCCAGGAGAAGCCAGTAATGGTAATCTGCCTAATGGGGGACCTGGGACAGTCCATATCTAAGAAAAAAGAATAAAATAACTAAACACCAAGCAGAACTGTTCTCAGCCTTCTAGCCAGGATACTGGAACAAATCTATATGGCGGGGAGGGGCTAAAGTAGCCTAATATGGACCAGTGCACTTCTTTCAGAATTGTTCCAGCCCACTGGGAGGAGCTGTCGCCTCCCCATAGTACCTGTATGTCATATTGGATGACAGAAATATTTAATTATATATATTAGTTGCCAGTTACAGTTGATTCTGAGGTGAAAAGAAGGACAGGGACCAAAGTCTTGAATGACTCATAACTTAGGAGACGGTAACATAAGACTACCTTTTAAGTTTAGCATTTTCAAGACCTCAATCTAGTAAACACGCAGCGGGAAGATTTGTGCCTATGTGTAGTTGTATTAGTTATTGTATAAGGCTATAGCCAGTTCAGCCAGCTTAGTATTTAGTATGCTTTCCTTAGATGCATCCTAGTCCCATATTCTCCCTCATCAATTAAGTTTGTTGAGGTTTTGCACTTGGTCTAGTGCAGGTTGATTTCTGGATTGCCTTTTATTATTCTTATAGCCCGTTTGATGTGTTTTATTACGTGATTATTTATTTTCTATTCAGAGTTCTTTATAGGTTTCCCTATTTAATTTTTATTCTGATTACCCTATCCCCTGGATGTCCTGTTTTATATTTGGAACTTTTTATATTGTAATAAATCTACACTAAAATGCTGGGTGAGCTGCTCTCTCCTTCTTTCTTTTAAGCAGTGTACAGTTAACTTTTCCTTTTTGCCTGCCCTGGTGACACTAACTTTAGCTGTCAATTGAAAGTATCTTTCCCACCATACCTGCTGAATGGAACACTACTGCTAAAATAAAAAATACTCATATGAAAGAGCATGTTGTATCCTCCACATTTTCACACCCTGAGTAAAGAAAAAAGAAACAAATACAACTTTAATATATTTAACGTGCCAATTTTCCGCAGGACAGCAGAAGCAAGTTTCCTTTTGAAACCCTCATTTTCCAAACAGAAAGCTGCCATTTCAGCTCTCAGAAACTGCGCTGGTGCTATGGGGTTTGAGATGTTCAGACTTTTGTACTTTTGTCCCCATCAGCCCTGTCAGTTGCTGATCAGAATGTAAGGTGGGCAGCCTTCTCCCTATTCTTCAAGAATCAGCATGTGATCAGGTGAGAATGAACCTCCGAGCTGCTACAACACCTTAGTGGTAGTTAGGAACTTGACCAAAACTTTTAAATTAGTTTAGTTTTTGGGTTTACTGTTTCCTTGAACCTTTGAGAACCAGAAGGGTAAGCAATAAATTGCACAACCCACAGGTCATTAAAGAGTTAAAGGAGCAGTAACTTTTTAAATGAGAACCTAATTGTTATAGAACTTATCCTGTCGAGTAAAACAAGGGTACTCCCACCACAGTCAGTTGTTTTAATCAAATGTTATAACAGTACAAGTTCTGACCGCATGACTCAGCAGTATCTATATTGTACAGAGAACTTTGTTAGTGACTTTCTACTAAAATAGAATGTAACAGAATAACTACTTGGAAACTGAACACTAGAGGGCATTGTTAATGAGAAAAAAAGTTAACTGTAATAAGTGGAAATAAGCATCTCTCAGCAGTGGGAGTACCCTTACTTTATGCTTTTGAAGAAAAAAAAAACATTTTTTTTGCATAAAAAAAAAAGTTTACTGTTCCTTTAAGCATTAATAAAGTCAACGGCTTTTGAGTAATTCTTGTGGCTGTTTCTATAAAGAACAGAAATGTCACACTGTGCATCAAGTCTGTGCTGACCAGTTACACCTGACAATCAGTAAATAGCACACAACATTTCAAAGGCTGACTATTATTATTCTACCTGTAGTCACACTACCAGTAAAAATGGAGAACTCAGAAAACTGGTTTGGCAAGTTCTTACTGTACAATTTGTGACACAGAGGAAACCTACTTTTTATGGTCATACACCAAGTATTATTCTGCATAAGCATATACAATTAGCATTGGAACTCCATGTCATCTTTTTTCCCACCATCAAAATACTAATCAAGGTTAAATCTTCATATTTAAAAGACAGTAATGTCATTGCACAACTAACAATATTTAAAAGTGTAACCAACATATTATTACTATTTGGGTGAATACTTAAAACAGCTTTCAAAATCACCTTATGTTAGCCATTCTTTAAAGTGATAGTAATACTTCACTTTAGCTTTATTTAATACTAGTTTTAAAGCCCGTGTACATGGGCCAACACTGGCAGCACTGCAGTCATGCTCCGTACTGACTGCCCGAATGCGCCACAGCCGATACGGAACGGGGCGCTCCGAATTCAAACTGTAGTCCTCTCTGTACACCTTCCTGGGACCAAGCAGTCCCAGGAAGGTGTGCAGAGAGGACCCTGGTCTGAATTCGTAGCGCCCCGATTGTATCAGCCTTGGCGCGGGCAGTCTGTACTGAGCATGACTGCAGCGCACTTAGCCGTCTCTACTGCGCATGACTGCTTCTGACAAACATTCTTAAGGAATTATAATATAGAATTGTAGCCATTAAAAAAACATGAAGAATGAAAAGTCTTAGCTCTCAAACCTTTATGGTTTGAGAGATATTCGCAAGTAAAGTTTCCCCTTGACTGACGTTAGCACTCTAGCTGACAGATTTGGAATCCGGCCCGCAGACCGGCCAGCGGGTCTTCAGCAGAGCCAAGATTGCAAGGTAAAAATGGTTTACAAGCACACTTTGTAGATCGTTCCATTTAACTAGTTATCTTTATATCTTGCAATCTCGGCTCTGTTGAAGAGCCACCGGCTGGTCTGTGGACCGGATTACAAGTCTGTCAGCTAGATGGCAGACTTGACCGAAACAGCCTGGGAGGGGGGAAACTTGCGAATATCTCTCAAACCATAAAGCTTTGAGAGATAACTTATATCGTTCTTAATGTTTTTTTAATGGCTACAATAGTAACGCTAAAATTAAGTATTACTATCACTTTAAATTTAAAAATTTAGCTTTATTCATTCATCTGTTTATGCAAACTATCTAATATTGACTAACAGAGTGGCATTTGGGAGGGAGAGAGAAATGTTAGCATCTGACGCACCAGGTAGTGCCAGTCAGTATTGCCTATCCTCCTATATTATAATTCGCTAAGTATGTTTGTCAGAAGCTGTCATGTGCAGTAGAGACGGCTGCGCGCGCTGCAGTCTTGCTCACTACAGACTGCCCGCGCCTGATACGGAGCGGGACGCATCTATGCACACCGAAGGTGCACAGGAAGGACTCCGAATTCAGACCAAGATATACCAAGATATATCTGCTTGATCACAGGTAGATCAATTAAAGTGACAGCCACAGTCTGACATACTTGGCAATGCTTTAGATTTTCCCTCTGTACCATGCTACCTGTGACAAAACCTCTTTATGCAGTTCCCAGATAGTTCCTGAATAGCCCATCCCATCACCAACTCTTCTATCCACTCTGGAGGCAATTCCCAATCATTCCCTCTCTCATCTCACACAGCACAATAAGCCCACACCTACTTCCCAGTGCAGTTTGCAGCATCAGAACACACACACCCCAAACAATCTTAGTTGTCTGAAATAAGGAGATCAAGAACCTCCTTGGTATGCGGACTGATCCACCTGTGCTCTAGCAGGGATATCCTGAATACACTATCAGTTGCTCTTGAGGCCCATGGTTTGCTACATCTGTGCTTGTGGCATAGCATGCCATTTTTCCATTTATAGGACATTTTCCAAGTTTATATTAAAGAGGATATCAGTTTTACGTAAGATAGACACTGAAGAATACAAAATCAGTGTAGGTTCATGAATAAAGGCCATCATCCATTGGATTACATTCAGTGTCTGCCTGTAAAAATCAATAAAAAATTGCTTGTAGATTATGGGCAGAGAGTTTGCTTATCCTATATTATAATTTGCTAAGAATGTTTGTCAGAAGCCGTCATGCGCAGTAGAGACAGCTGTGTGCGCTGCAGTCATGCGCAGTACTGACTGCCTGAACGAGCCGTGGCTGATAACGGAGCAGGGAGCTCAGAATTCAGATGGGAGTCCAAATTCAGACCTGAATCCTCTCTGTGCACCTTCCTGGGACCACTTTATCCCGGGAAGGTGCGCACAGAGGACTACGGTCTGAATTCAGAGCTCCCCTCTCCATATCAGCCGCGGTGTGTTCACGCAGTCAGTACTGCTCATGACTGCAGCTCCGCCAGTGTTGGCCCGTGTACACGGGCTTTAAAACTAGTAGCTTTATATTGGGGATGCATTCCTTACACTACTTTTCAGTAATTTAACCTGTTAAGGACAGAACGTGAAGCAATGTGTGCACACCTCACTGCTCCTTAAAGGGATAGTAATGTTTCATAATAAAAGCATCTCCAATTAATCATCATAGTATTTGGGCCTTGGAGAGTGTTATTTCAATTCTGTCAGAGTTGTAATTCAAGAGTAATTCAAGGACAAAGTATCCCCCTCCCGCCCCTTTTACTGATGTAACACTGTTCAGCCAGATCAGAAGGGAGGTGCCCAGGTAGATTGCAGAGAGGGACAATCTTCAATTAAGATCAGGAAAAACTTGTCAAGGGAGACAGTGCTTTCATTGTTCTCATAGGAAGAAGATTGCCCCCTGCTGTTATCTGTCTGGTATTACAACCAAATTCCACATCTAAGAAGAGATGGCTTACACTAGGTAAAAGGGGTGGGAGGGGAAACTTTTCTTGTGAATATCTCTCATACCATAAAGGTTTGAGAGATAAGACTTATAGCGTTCATGTTTTTTTAATGCCTACAAAATAAAATACTTTGTTTTATCTTTATTACTATCCCTTTAAATAGTAGATTTGCCCATCTTCTGTAATAGACTTTTGGCTGGATTTGCTGGTATGGCCAATTCATCCAGTTTAGCCCTCCAGTTTTTGTACGTATAGGGCCTTATGTATAAAAGAAGCGGCAAGCAATTATGGGACAAACCAAATGCAACTTAGGGGGCACATAAAATTTGTGATGATTTTAAACCCCTTGAATGCTAGAAAGGTCTGGAACGCATTGGTTCTCAATGAGATAGAAACCTTTCTAGCATTCAAAGGGTTAAAAATCCCTTTTTAAATTAATAGGAATCTGGGGTTGTTTTATTTTTTCTCTATGGTGTAGTTTGGTAGCCCGGAATAACGCCTCGTTTCTTGACTGGATTAATGGTGGTGTTCTGGGACAAAGCTTTTGCACTATAAGGGAGAACTAAAAATTCCTAAAATTTCCATTGATTTAAATGGGGGTTAAACCCCTTTAATGCTAAAGACATCTCTAACACATTGCTTTGCAATGCATCGGAGACCACTAAACATTCAAAGGGTTAAAATCCCCATTCAAATCAATGGGAATGTTTAGTTTTCCCCTACAGTGCAATTGCTTTGCCCCAGAACTCCTCTAGGTTTCTTTTAAACATACGGCCTGTGCGATGCATTGCTTAGCAATGTGTTGTGTATCCCCTCTAGTCCTCAAGGGGTAAATTAAAGCTGACCATTGTAAATATAGTATAGGATGCACAAAGCTTACAAAACCTGTATCTCAAACAGAACATTTCAAGTAAATCGCAGAGTGTTTGGTATTTAAGTGAAACAAGTGAAATTGTGGCTAATGGTCTAAATCCATTCTCTGGTAGCAAAATATTTAATTTGCAAGGGTCATTTTTAAGAGTGCTGGCAAAACCCTAAAGCGGTGGTGCTCAGTGAGGGGGCAGTGGCAGTTTGGCGTGCAATGAATTGTACACCCTCTTTCAGGGCATCCCTTCTTTTCTATGTGGGCAGACAAAAATGTGAATAATGAATTGCTAATTCATATTTATGGAAATGTTCTCATTATATGCACTTTATTCTCATTCTGATTGTAGGATCTAGGGATAATGTGTTTTTCCCACTCAAAATGCCCTTGACAAATAGCCTATATGATAAGATGGTAGAGGTACCCTAAAAATCCAGCACTGTCAGAAAAAGAAAAAAAGAAGACTGAGAACCACTGCCTTAAAGTGGAACTGTCATGTTCCAACTCCCCACCACCACTGTAGAGTTATACCCCCAAAATTAGCTTAAAAACCCCTATGTAATTTTAATTATTGACCCCCCCCCCCAATAAGGAAAATGTACCTGATCGGTGTTAAGCAGCAAGAGGGAGACCGCTGCCATCTTGATGATATGTGCTCTCCCTCTTTGAAGCCAATCCTCTAAGCCTGCCCCCTAGTATCTCCTTATTGGGGCCGCACTGCACAGTGTCCTTACTTGCCAGAGAGGTATGCAACTCAATGCGTTCTTCTCTGGCACACAAAAGGTTACATTTCCTGGCCAGATTAGAGTAATCAGTGGTTTAGTATTAGATATTAGTGCTTCTTTAGCTCTGTAGATGATAGCGTGGTCATGGGCATTAAAGGGATAGTAATGTCAAATAATAAATCAATATAAGATTGTTCCATTTTTTTAATACATAGTATCTCTTTAAAATAGTTTATTTGCATATACTTCTTGAAAATCCAGCTAAAAGATTCCCCCTTCTAACCCTTTCCATCATGTAGACTTCCCTCAGATCCAAAAGTCAGTCCAGACAGATCTCAAGAAGGACAATATTGTGTTGGTATAAGGAAAACCCTGCTCCACTTCGTTGGGGGGGGCAGTGTTTTCCTTATACTGACACAAATGATATTGTCCCTTGTTGGTATCCGTACAGTCAAGTGACCAGCTTTCAGATCTGGGGGAGCTATTACGTTGTGGAAAAGGGTGAAAGGGGGGATCTTTTAACTAGATTTGCAAGAAGAATATGCAGTTAAGTGATTTTAAAAATATACTATGCATTATAAAAAATTTAATGGAACAATCGTATATCAATTTATTATTTGACATTACTTTATCTTTAAAGACAAATGTAGACTAATAGCAGACTTTATAAACTTGCAGAAGCTACAAAAATGCATCTCCTGCTTGAATAGGGTTTTATTATCTGCTAATAGAATGGTAACAGGCTTTTCTGCTACAGGGATGGTGTTGCAATGTATAACTAGTATCCCTTTCACAGTAGGGTGACCACATTTCCCTTCTGCCAGTCCGGGACGTGGTCACCCTAGATACCTTAAGTCCCTGGTGGTCTAGCGGCGTAGAATGTGCTCTGTGCCTCCTCCGGCACAGAGCTGAAGCTCCCGCGCGGTATGGCCAGTAATGCAGAGCGCTGGGAGTGATGTCATCTCCCAGCGCTCTGTATTACTAGAGCGCTTGCCTCCAGGTAAGCTGCATCGCCGCCCTGGATGTCAGCCTGCAAGCGGTGTGTCACATCATGGACGCCGTGTGACACACCGCTTGCAGGCTGACATCCAGGGCGGCTTGCCTTCATTCCGGGACACTTCATTGTCCCGGTTGAAGGGGACCCGGGACATAGCCCTGAAATAAGGGACAGTCCCGGACGTTCCGGGACCCGTGGTCACCCTATTTCACAGTCCCCGATAGACATATCATATTTAATATTTATATATATATATATATATATATATATATATATATATATATATATATATATACATACATACACACACACACACACACACACACACACGCATGCAGTATCGACTATTGTGACATTCAAGACAAGATTAATTTTAAGATCACTGCAGGATAACTTTAATATAAGTTTAGATTCCTAAATATCCTAACCCTTTAAAGACAATATGGGTACACAATACATTGTGATACACAATGTGCTTCTTAAAGGATAACCCTATTTCTAGTTCCTTCTAGTTAATGTCCAGGATTATGAACATAGGGTGCCACCGAGAATGTGTTGCATCTAGGGATTCCTGTGAGACCAACCTCTCCTTTAGTTCTCATAGCTTTCAAAGCCAGGACCAGCCTTTCAGGATACGGTATGCAGTGGTAAATGAATGTGTTGTGTTGCTTGTATGGATCAAAATGTCCCAGGTGTCACAGTAAATCTGATACACCAGTTTGAATACATGAACGACGATCATTCAAATCAACAACAGGCAGCTTGGAAGGTTCTTCTAAAACATAGCAGAATCTATTGTATTTCACAGTGACATCATTATCCAAGAGTCCATAATCATAGCTGGCTTAGGCCTACGCTTTCACATCAGGAAGATGGAATGGGGATAGTGCATGATGCCTGAACCAAGAATAAATCTAATGAAAGGATGACTAGACTGGTGCAAAAGCAGGAGAGGAGCGTAGGCTGTATGGCAAGGTTGGGCAAAATGTGTACATCCAAATGTGTTGTTGGACTTAACTTCCATCTTCCTCAGCTGTCTATTTGCAATGTGGAAGAGTCACATGTTGGTGACCCCTGATGTAGGAACTTCTGAACATGGGCGTCCGGAGGGGAGGGGGCAAGGGGGGCACTTGCCCCCCCCTACAATTACCCCCCTCCATATAAATAAAGGGGCTAGATGGGCTGGCCTGGGGCTCATATTATGGCTTTGCCCCCCCCCCCCCTGGAAAAATTTCTACGGACACCACTGCTTCTGAACAGAAAATAACCAGGGCCTTAATCTGATATGATCCAGACATATGTGTCTATTTATGTGGAAAAAACCACCACAAGATACATTTGACAGTTTAAGCAGATTATTGTTTATCTGCTCCCTTTAAAGCGGAACTTTCATCAACATTACATGTAGCCCCAAATCATTAATAAGTTAGCGATATACATAGAGATACTTGTCATTTGCAGTATAAATCCGGCATAAGTAAGAGGGAGAATGTTTTCGACAGGCAGCACTGGGGAACACTGCAGGCATATTGCAGAGCCGGCATCTCTGCGTCTGCACGGTCCGTCCCCTTCAACTCCACAATTGGTGAGTTAAATGCCTTTTTGCCGAAAGGAACCAGAAGGGACTGACAGCGCAGGCGCAGAGAGCGCCTACAGCAAGATTTCAGCCGGTGCCTGCCTGCCAAAAACTCTCTCTCTCTTACTTATGCCGGATTTGTACTGCAAATGACAAATGTACATCGCTGACATATTAATGATTTGGGGCTACATGTAATGTTGATGAAGGATCCGCTTTAAAATTTCAGTTGAAAGTGTTTTATACACAAGTACAAAGTAAGCCTCTCATACTCCAAATCAGGATACAGAGAATTTCCAAGCTGCTGAACAGCAAATCACACAATAAGAATAACTGAAGCAGTGAATAGAACACATTGCCATTTTTTGTTTGTTTGTGTTTTGTATTGCAGGTAAATAAGACACGAATGTCATTACCCTGCTGCATGTAGGCTATTTTATAGGTTAGAAGTGGCATCGCAGAGGATTTGTACTTGGCATTTGTTTTTATTGCCTTAACCCTTTGAGTGCCAGAGGGGCATCACATGCATTAGATACCCCTCTGGTACTCAGCGTTAAAGGGACAGTAATGTCCCATAAAAAATTCTTCTAGTTTAATAGGGCTTAAAAAACAAAAATATTTGCCACAAATCCTATCTCACAAACCACTATGGTTTGAGAGAGATTTGCTTTCCCCCCTCCCTCCCCTGATGTCAGCTGTAAAGCTGACAGCAGGAGATTGGAGTTGTGCAACTCGAGAAGGCTCTTCAGCAGAGACGAAATTGCGTTATTTAAAAATAATTACTTCACTGGAATGGTCTACAAAGTGTGCTTGCAGACAAGACACACTTTGTAGACCTTTCCAATTAAGTAATTATTTTCCTATAATGTGACTTCGGCTCTGCTGCAGAGCCACCGGCTGGTCCCTGGACTGGGATAGCTGTTTGCGAGATAGGATTTGTGGCAAATAGTTAATTTTTTTCAAGCTCTTCTAAACTATCACATTTTTCTTTATGGGACATTACTGACCTTTTAAAATTACTGCTATCATAGGATAATGTCTAATTGGCAGGTCTGATCTCTTGAGAGATTATCTGCTTTACATCAAATATCCAACAATACCTCTCTGGCTTTCAAAGGTTTAAAGTGGAACGTTCACCTTCTGTAAAGTCGCCCTCCAATAATTAAACATATGGCGACTGGCTTCATAACAGTTCTATTAACTCTCAGTTAGTGCTGTCTGCGTTCCTGCGCCGTCAGTCCCTTCAGGTGCCTTTGGGCACAGTAATGATTTCAAAATAAGAGCAACACGACCTACAGTATACTATTAAAACGCACGTGAATCTAGGGGGCTGTGTTCATCAAGCTAAAGAGGTGAAATTCTAGGGAAAACCATCTGCAGCAGAGTGGACTAATCTCAAATCTCCGAATTCCCAAAACAATGCTCCTCTAGAATTCAAGAGGTTAATGAGTCGACTTGCTTCAGAATTACTCATCTTTAGCTTCCGGAAATATATAAAGTGAGTAACCAATTACATTTACAAAACTCTTATTTCTTGTGCCATCATTTTATCTATGCAAATAAAATCTTTGAACCAATGTGATAAATAGGAATTCATTTCCTTCACAGTGTTTTTTATTTATAAAATGTTTTACCAGGAAGAATACATTGAGATTCCTCTCGTTTTCAAGTATGTCCTGGTTCTAACGTTTGTTTACTACTAGATCCCAAGCAATCATTTGGCAAACACAACTTGGATTAAAATACCATAGTATAAAATATTTCACCAAACATATTATGACCTAAGAGTAGAATGGCTGTACATTATTAACCCTTTGAATGCCAGAAGGGTATGGAGCACATTGCATACCCCTCTGGCATTCAAAGGGTTAAAAAGGCTTTTCATTATAAGGACTTGTTCACATGGGCTATTAGTTCAATCAAGGAACAACAGAACCCCCCCTCCCCCCATGATGCTACACAGATGGGCTTTTACTGGCTACAGTAAATGCAGAGTGTTGCAGATGTCTATAATGTCCCAGTTTCCATCTCTGAATGCAGGGAAGATTCAGCAGGTTTGATCTGCACTGCAGCTAATGGTCCACCTGGATGCAGGGACAGTACAGCAGGCGTGATCTCCACAGTGGTGTGTGAACTGCTGTGTACACTGTAGATTTAGATGCTCATCTCAGTCTCTGATAACTGGCAGACTCCATGGTTGTCAGTCAATCATCAACCACACCCCCTTCAGTAAGGAAATCACAGGTGATGGGGAATAATCATAAGGGCAGCATGAAACAAGGTCTCTGGAAACGTAGACTCAAGTTTTCAGATGGCTAGCACGTACTTTTATGGCATTTTTTGTTTCAGCCCAGAGGCGTCACTAGGGTTGGTGTCACCCTGTGAGGTAATTCGTCGTGTCACCCCCCTGGATCTTCTCCTATACCCTGCCATACAGAATCATTAGTATTGTTTTTTTTGTACTAATGTTACTTGTAAATCAAAATTCCCATATATAACTGAATGTAACGGCAATAGTAGTAACAAACAACTAGCAAAATTAAAATTACACCACTAAATTACAATAAATATGCACAGCCCAAATGTATTTACATACTTTAACACTGTCCACCTCCACACACTGCAACACTGTCGCACACTGCAACACTGTCTACCTCCACACACTACAATGTCCAACTCCACATTGGCTCCCACTGCCACCTCCACGCCACCACCTCCACATTGGCCCCCCATTATCCACCAACTCGACACAGTCTATCCACTACCATAATGTCCAGCCCCACAATGTCCCCTATTGTCTGCCTCCACTGTCCACCTCCACAATACCCACATTGTCCATGTCTACATTGCCCCCACTGAAAACCTCCACAATGCCCATATTGTCCATTTCCACATTACCCCCACTGTCCATTTCCACATTGGCCCCCTCCACATTGCCCCCCACTGGCCACCTCCACATTGGCTGTCTGGGGGGGGGGGGGGCTCATCTCTAGTGGTCTAGCAGCATGCGGCGTGCCGTGCCACTTTCAGCACAGACCTCTATGAGCAGCTCCTGCATAATCATCTCCCAGCACTCTGCATTATTAGAGTGTTGGGATAGAGTTGGAGCTGCTCAAAGAGGTCTGTGCCGAAGGCGGCACAGACCTCAGCTTGCCGGTGGGGAGATCAGTCTGATCTTCCCACTGGTCAAGCTTAGTGGTCTAGCAGGGGGCGGCAGGGTCCATGGAGTGACTGGCCTGGTTGCCGTTGTGACCTCTATTGTTACGCCACTGCATTTCACTCCTGTTGAGGGTGTCTCCCAGTGTGGTCCGCACCCCCCTTGTGATGCCACTGTGTCAGCCATTAAAAGGATAGTAGTACTTCACAAAAACTGCAGCTCCAATTAATGTTCAGAGTTGTAGTTCAAGAGTAATTGAATGATAAAGTATCCCCCTCCTGCCCCTTTTACCTAGTGTAAGCCACCTCCACTCAGATGTGGAATATGGTCCCTTGACCAGACAGCTCGCAGCAAGGGACAATCTTCTTACTGTGAGCATAATGAAAACCCTCTACCCCTTGACAGGTTTTTCCTTATGCTCACTGAAGATTGTATCTTGCTGCGATCCATCTGGGCAGTGTTGCTGCTCTGAGGTGAGCAGTGTTAAATCAGTAAAAGGGGCAGGAGTGCGATACTTTATCATTCAATTACTCTTGAACTACAACTCTGACAATATTGAAATAACACTCTCCATGGTCCAAATGCTATCAAGATTAATTGGAGCTGCTTTTTTGTGAAACATTACTATCCCTTTAAGTACTTGTTAACTACCAATTAATCTTCAGATACTTTCATCAGTTGTGCTAAAAGGTCATTAAAATCCAATTAATGCATGTTAAATGTGCGATAATGGGGAAAAAATATATATATATTTTATAAATTAAAACTGCAAATCTTTTAGAGCTTCTATTTCTACCCATAACAAACAAACAAACGCTTCCATGTGAAATAGAACAAAAATAATAATCATTTTCCGCAAGCAAACTCACTCATCTGCATTCTGTAGAGGCAATTATTTAATTCTGAAAGAACGCCACACCAAAACTATAATTTTTCTATAAATGTAATTGGCAATATAGCATATGAAAATCTCTAATGCAAAATTATAGGAATAAATCTAAGGTAGAATGCTATTACCACAAAACTCCAAAATGATTTATTTACTTTAAGAGATAGCAATGCTTCTCACAGTCTTATGTTAATTATGTTGTATACAATTTAATAGTGTGACTGATCTCAGTCACACTCTTAATGGAACACTAACACGTAAACATAAAAGTATCTTATTTTAAAATATGATGCATTTCCTGCTATAATCTGTATAAATGTGTTATTTTATGTTTTATCCCTAATATCCATTCCTAAACATTTTTTTGCTGTTTTTTTGTGTAAATGTTCCTACATAAAACACTGATTAACTTGGTGTGCACATTTGTTAATTAGAGACGAGCTAAGGCAGTTATTGTATTAAGACTAGTACTCGCCACTCATCTATTTAAAAATGCTGTTATCTCAGTCCTTATACAGATTAGATTTCAGGCCTCAGAAAACAGAAGATGTTTACATGTGCTGGCATGTAGTAGAGTTTATTTAACTGTATATAACCCAATATAATTTCTACGTGTTCCTTTAAAAACACTGTATTTGACCAGTTATTTAACTTTTACTACTTCTTACCTTTATGTGACATCAGCCCCTCATTGTTAGAAAGGGCTAGCCAGTTGCCCAGCTGACAGAGCTGCAGTTGCCAACGGCAAACAGTAGATCACTGTGTAGGGTAGCCTTTGTCAACCCTGGCCCGATGACCATTCCTCTAGGTCAGCTCCTTCTAAGTAGAAGAGGCTGATATCACATACAATAAGGGAGGATGGAATAATAAAAGTTAAACTGTCCCACTTAGGTGTAACAGAGATCAGTCACAATTAAAGGGATAGTAATGTTTCACAAAAACAGCAGCTTTAATTAATCTTCATAGTATATGGGCCATGGAGAGTGTTATTTCAGTACTGTCAGAGTTGTAGTTCAAGAGTAATTGAATGATAAAGTATCTCCCTCCCATCCCTTTTACCTAGTGTAAGCCTACTCCCCTCAGATGAGGAATCTGGTCCCTTGACCAGACAACTCACAGCAAGGGACAATATGCTTACTGTGAATATAAGGAAAACCCTGCCACCCCTGACAGGTTTTTCCTTATGCTCACTGAAGTCTGTTCCTCTCTGCCATCCATCCGGACAATCTTGCTGCTCTGAGGTACTTTATCATTCATTTACTCTTGAATTACACCTGACAGTATTGAAATAACACTCTCCAAATACTATGAAGATTAATTGGTGCTGCTTTTTTGTGAAGCATTACAATCCCTTTAAATTCCAAACTACTTAATTAACTCAAGCATATATGAAGGCTCACTCTCTTTAAAAGGGATAGTTATGTTTCATAATAAAAACAGCTTAATCATCATAGTATTTGGGCCATGGAGAGTGTTATTTCAATGCTGTCAGAGTTGTAGTACAAGAGTAATTGAATAATTAAATATCCCCCTCCCGCTCCTTTTACTGATATAAAACTGCTCAGCTCAGAGCAGCAGGGAGGTGCCCAGGTAGACTGCAGAGAGGGACAATCTTCAATTAAGATAAGGCAAAAAGCTGAAAAACCTGTCAAGGGATGCAGGGTTTTCATTGTTCTCACAGTAAGAAGATTGCCTCTTGCTGTTATCTCGTCAAGCAACCAGATTCCACATCTGAGGGGAGGTGGCTTACATTAGGTAAAAGGGGCAGAATGGGGAAACTATCATTCAATTACTCTTTAACTACAACTATGACAGTATTGAAATAACACCCAAATACTATGAAGATTAATTGGAGCTATTTTGTGAAACATTACTATCCCTTTAAATACAGGTTATAATTGACGTATACATGATTAAAATATTATATATTTACACCGCTATCCACATAGACATGTAGGCAGTTTTTTTCTTGAGCACTGTCAGCCTTCCAATCCTTTTGCTGACTGGATGTGGCCTGTAAGCCACTAGTTACACAGCCCTTGCTGATCTTGTCATAGTCACATTTGGTTTTCTAGATAGTTATTTTCAGTTCCAGTCCTCAGGGCACAACAAAAGGTTTGGTGTTTATGATATTTCTAATTAAACACAGGTTGATTAGTCACAAATCACTGATTACACTGGTGATTAAGAAGGGAACTCCTGAAAAGCTGACCTGTACCCCGTGGACTAACATTGGGAAACACGGTTCTAAATTCTTATACTAGATTAGCCTTCACCCCTTCCACAGGCAGGATACTCTGCAAATCTACAAGCTTCCCTGGACAGATGTACTTCCACATTTGCCCTCCAGCACCAGAGCAATACCTCTTGTTTTAACCTTATGTCCTCTAAAATAATTCTGTACTTGTTTAAATCCCATGGACTTTCTCTCACTTTCTGTTGCAAGGGTTTTTCTTTCTTTTTTTTTTTTTTTTTTTTTGTAAAAAAAAAGGATCAGTGATGGGTTGCCACCTTTTCTTCAAAAAAAATACCGGCCATGGCATTCTCTCCATAGACTTAACACTGGACTGAAGCCAATTTTTTACCAGCCTGCCGGTAAAATACTGGCTGGGAGGCAACCCTAGTTATGGTGCAAACTAAATGCACTATAGTGGACAAATTAAATTCAAATGGTGCTCTCAAGGGGTTAAAAACACCCATTTTAATGTATTTGGATTTGGGGATACCACTTCTGTATGGGGTAAGTTAGTTTGTGTGAGAACTGCATGACTTTAGTTTTCTCCATACAACACAATCTTATCCTTCGTTTTGTATTGTTTCTCCGTGTATTACAAATTCATAACTGATGCAATGATTGAATAACTCTGAATTATAATAATTGTCATAGTTCACACTACAGAAAGTTATCGGATTGTTACATAACAATGGAATACTGCTATGTGGGCTTGGCAGAAGTCAACCCAAATGTACCATGTCACAGTTCATTCACTGGGAGGAATTCATTACAGCTCAATTAGTGACAGACATCTAATTCTGTACAGTGTCAAAACCTGAATTGAAAAATCTTTTCTGAAAATAAAAATACTGAAATTTTCCTTAAAGGGGCAGTAATTGCATATTCAGTCATACAGTATATATATAAAAGACAAAAGCAGAAATATTCTGGGGTAAAACAATTGCACTATACGGGCCAAATAAAAATCCCCTCCATGATCACTAGACAGGTATCCAAAGCTCTATTGCGTCTCTATACTTTAGAGACCTCTCTTATTATACAAGGGGTTTATTCTGCATAGACACTTTTCTCTGTAGTCGAATACAGGTTACTGGTAACTCTGGGTAGGCAATCCGCCCTTTTAAGTAGGCAGGAACAATTCTAGAATTGTATGCAGGGGGTGGAGCCTACCTTCCCTCCTTGGCTGCAGCTAGCCAACCAGCTCCAGAAAGATTTGTTCCTTGGTGAAGATAACACCGGCAAGAGAACAGTTATGCAATAGCTTTGGAAGTTTTTTATTTTTCTGTTAGAAATGGAATACCACCATTAGGCGGATTACCATAACTGACAATGCCCTTAGGTGTGGCTAGCTCAGTGACCAGGCGCTTTTTGTGGACCTTAAGCCCTGGGGGGAAAATCTTGGCTACAAGTTCTTTCATCAGGAGTTGCCCACCTAGGCTTCTTCTTAAAACATGGTAATCTAAAGACAGAAGATCTGCAGGAAAGGTGAGCAACCCTTTGTGTGCTGCAGGTCCACATGTCCCACAGTGCTCCTCCGAACAGGGTTTTTTCATTTGGAGTTCCTACTGCACACACTGGGTCTATCTGTATGTCTGTTGGGTGTTTGGAGCAGGTTTATGTGGTATTTAACCCGTTAGCTGCTGGTTTGGCATTCATTTGGGGGGGTTTCTGACACTTTTCCTACTGGTTTAGTGTTTTTTGGGTATCCCAACACGTTTTAGTGATGTTTCAGGTCTTTTAATACTACACATTCAAATTTGTTGAATTTGAGTTAAAGGCGCGCTTTACCACATAGGCGCCATTGCTCCATTCACTCCTATGGTACTGTACAGTTTGGGACATATCTCTGCAACAGTTTTACCTAGCGACTTCAGAGATGGCTCATTTTACCTGTCTATCCTTGCTCTATCATCTGGTTTATGTTTCTAGTGTGTTGGGGGGCTCAGGGGCTTCGGGCACTGTTGGGGTACTTTTTCTGGGAAAACTACATTTCCCATGAGCACTTGCTTCGGGCAGTCGTACACACTGTAATTGGGTGATTTCTTATACAGTAATGTTACTGATACAGTGAGAATGTCTATACCATTGGAGCTTGGGGCCAGACCTAAGATTAAGGAACTAAGAACAGACACATCACAAAAGATGCGCATCTAAGAGCAGACTGTATACCACACGTGGTTCAATATTTCTTTTAAGTGAGTCTCCCCCCTTCCAGATGGAAGCTTGATCCAGCCTCTGGGAATAATTGCATTCAGTATCTCTATATACCAACTGAAGCTTGCATCCTTCATACTCTCATAAGCTCCGTCGAACCTCTCCTGGACTTCACACAAATATAGAGATCTAATTACCTGGGCTATTATTATGCCTCAATTTATTGGTAGTTCAGTATAAAAACATTAAAATACAAAAATTATCACAAAACACGTTTTGTCACTGATGTGACTTCATCAGGGGTATATTACAAACTGGATTTATCTCTTACATATATACCTTATATCCTGTAGTTTATTGGAGGGGAGCTTCCACTCTATCGATCCGAATCCGTCGCGTCCGCTCTCACATGTGAGATCTGACTTCCGGTTTCCAAACTGACCTCACTTCCCGCTCCTGGAACGCAAGCATCCGTGACACGCAACTGCCCTTAGTTTCACACTGTAACGATGGCAACACTTAATGTGTCACTTAATGAGACCAAAAAGTTTCAGGACATTCTGAACGTTCTGGAGGCGGTTCTAGTTCTGGACAGAGGTATGAGTTTTTACTCAAACCTCTTTGTAGTCTCCAAGAAGGACGGCTGTTGTCGTCCCATTTTGGACTTGAAGGATCTCAATTCCTTTGTGACCCAGACTCATCACCAAGAGTCTCTACAGACGGTGATTGCTGCCATGTCCCTGGGGGAATTCCTTGCATCTCTGGATCTTCAGGACGCGTATTTACACATTGCCATTCATCAAGAGAGCCTGCAGTACCTCCGGTTTGCCTGCGACATTTTCAGTTCTCAGCTCTTCCATTTGGTCTGACGACAGCTCCTCAGGTCTTCAACCGTGTCCTGGGAGCCTTAGTGTCCGTCCTCCACCGAGATGGCATCAGAGTTCCTCCATACATGGACAACCTGCTTCTGAAGGCCCCCTCTGTAGAACATCTTCATCAGCAGGTTCAGCAATGCATTCATGCTCTCACACATCACGGGTGGATCATCAACTTGGACAAATCAGATCTTGTCCCATCCCAGCATCTGGTCTTCCTGGGCCTCCTCTTCGATACCCAGAAGAACATGGTGTTTCTCACGGACAAGTTGGCTCACCAGATCGCCCACAGGGTTTTCTGAAATACTGGCTCAATATCCAGTTCCAGCCAAGAAGCCGTCATGTTCACCATAGAGGTGGTACCGTTTGCCATGGCACACACCAGAGAACACCAGTGGTTTGTGATCCAGGTGTGCAAGGGTCAGCCAGACCTTCTGAAGACGTCTGCACCAAGAACCTAAGGAGAAGACGTCTGCACCAAGAACCTAAGGAGAAGATCCTAGACAGGCAAGACTGCCACCAGAACCATCTCCCCCCAAAGCTGGCATCAGTCGAAGCCAGCACATCAATACGGTGGTGCGTCGAAAAGGTTTGCACAGAGGACCAAGTGGCCACCCTGCAAAACTGATCGGCAGAAGCCTGATTTTATAGGTCGAAGAGGCCCCAATGGACCTGGTGGAATGAGCTGTGGCCCGAAAGGGAACATGCTCATTCCTAAACTTGTAGAATCTATGAAGAGTGGATTAGATCCAGGAAGCAATAGCCACTTTAGATGCAGGTCTTCCTGCCCTAGGACCCTCTGGAATGACGACCAGAGCGTCATACTTTCTGACAGATTCAGTGCGATGGACATAAAACTTGGTACAACGCACCACAACCAACAAGTGGAGATCTCTCACCTTGTCAGAGGAGGGATTAGGGCAGAAAGAGAGCACCACAATCCCCTGATTGATGTGAAACTCAGAGACCACCTTAGGCAAGAACTCCGCCTCATCCTTATGAAACACCAGATAAGGTGGTTTACAGTATGGAGCTTGCAACTCTGCAACCCTGGGCGAACAGATACAATCGCCAGAAGAATGGGCATTTTCCACGTCAAGAGACGTAGAGGAATAGTAGCCAAGACTCAAAGGGAGGACGTTGAAGAACTCCCAAGACCAAATCAAGGTCCCACTGAAGAGCTGGGCTCCGAAAGGCAGGACACACATGAGCAACACCCTGGAAGAAAACCCTGACATCAGGAAGAATAGAAATGCATTTCTGGAAAAGACAGAAAGCGCCAAAGTCTGAACCTTAAGAGAACTCAGACTGATTCCCGAGACAGAATTTGTGTCAACACACCAAGACACAAATGTCGACCAGACACGGTGATAGATTGTGGAAGAAACATGCTTACGGGCACTAAGCATAGTAGACACCACAGCAGAAGAAAACCCTTTCTTCCTTAAAATTGAGGATTCAACCTCCAGGCCGATAAACGTCTTCTTTCCACAGATAACCCTGTAGAAGAAGATCTGGATGAAAGGGGAGCTGAAATGGCTCAGCCACAGATAGGACCAGAAGCTCCGGATACCAGGATTGACAAGGCCAATCCGGAGCAATCAGAATTACTGGACAACATACCAATTCAATTTCTGTAACACCCTTATTAACATTGGGAGAGGAGGAAAGATGTAGGCCAGAGAGAATGACCAAGGAATGAACACTGCATCGGCAGCCAGAGCTAGAGAGTCTCTCCACCGAGAGCAAAATGCAGGAACCTTCCTGTTGTGTCTCGTTGCCATCAGATCCACTGGGGGCATTCCCCATCTCTGATCTAGGAGCTGAAAACACCTCGGGATGTAGCTCCCACTCTCCTCTGTCGACTGTGTGACGACTGAGGAAGTCTGCCATGACGTTGTCTATGCCTGGAATGTGCACTGTGGAAATGACAGGAACATGAACCACTGCCCAGGACAGAATGGTCTTGACCTCTAACCAAGTGGCGAGACTTCTTGTTCTGCCTCGTCTGTTGATGTAAGCCACTACCGTGGCGTTGTCGGACTCCACTCAGACAGGACAGTCCTCTAGTTGAGACACCCAATGACGGAGAGAATGAAATATTGCTCCAAGTTCCAGGATGTTGATAGGGAGAAGGGATTCCTGCATGGACCACTTCCCCTGAGCACTGAAGTGACCCAGAACAGCTCCCCAGCCCATGAGACTGGCATCCATTGTGACCTTGTGTCCAGTAGGGAATCAGGAAGGATCTCCCCTTTAGGAGATTGGAAAGGTCCAACCAACTCTCCAAGCTCAACTCTACATGAGGAGGAAGTAAGACCGACAGCTTCTGATGGTCTGGTCAATCCCTGCATGTCTGTATAACAAACCTCTGAAATTCCCTGGTGTATGCCATGGCAAATGGAACCGCCTCTATTGTGGAATTGAACTTCCCCACTAGAGAAGACTACTTCGGAACAGGGATCCAATCCCGGTATAGAATCTTTGAGACTCTGTTGGCAATTTGATGGGCTACCTCGTATGGTAGGAACACCATGCATTTCTGAGTATCGAATAGCAGACCTTGGTAGATCGGTAGCTGGGATGGGACAAGATCTGACTTGTCCAAATTGACAATCCAACCGTGATGGGTAAGGATTTGAATGCAGGTTAGAACCTGCTGATGAAGAAGGTCACAGAGGAGGCTTTCAAAAGCAAGTCGTACATGTAGGGAGTCACTCTGATGCCATCCCAATGGAGGACAGATATCAAGGCCCCCAGAACCCGTTGGAAAACCTGAGGGGCCGTTGTCAGACCAAATGGAAGAGCTGAGAACTGAAAATGACCCCTGTCGCAGGCAAACCTCAGGTACCTCCTGCTCTCTTGATAAATTGGGTTGTGCAAATACGCATCCTGAAGGTCCAGAGAAGAAAGAAACTCCCCAGATAAATGGCAGCGATCACTGTGCATACAGACTCCTAACAATAGTGCATCCTGATCACAAAGCATTTGAGATCTTTCAAATCCAAAATAGGGCAGCATCCGCCGTCCTATTTGGTCACCACAAAGAGATTTAAGTAAAACCCCGAACCCCTGTCTGAAGGAGGCACCGGCTCCAAGACATCCATGTCCAGAAGAGTCTGAATAGCGCCTTTGAATGGACAGCCTTTCTCGACTTCCTGTGGAGAGTGAGAAAGATGAAAGCGAAAAGGAGAAAAGAAAGGGATCTTGTATCCCTCTGACACTACCTGTAAAACCCATGGGTCCGATACTGAATCCTCCCAAATACCGCGAAGGAAGCGGAGACAACCACCCACAGCGGGATGCGGACCCGGGTTCGGTAAGTCATTCCGAAGCAGTCTTGGGAACCTTGGACTTTGATGTGGCTTTAGGCTTCCATTGCTACCTGGGCTTGGAGGAGGGACACAGAGCTGATGGAACCGCCTGGTTCGTCGAACGTGTCTCAGTTTGAAAGGAACAAAAGGACCGGTTACATTTAAACTGCAACTTCTTCTTAAAGACCAAGGGTAGAAGTGTACTCTTACCCCCTGTGGCCTCGCTAATTAGTTCCTAAAGTTCAGATCCAACAAGGAAGTACCTTGAAAGGGCGAAGAAAGCAAGACTTTCTTGGAAGCAGTGTCAGCAGACCAAATGTCAAGCCAAAGCGCACGCCTGGCCACCAGGTACAAGCCCTTGCCATCATGCGGAAGGCATTAAAGGCAGCAGCAGAGACATAGTGTTGCACTTCAGAGATATTGGCAAGAAGACGCAATTTCTCCGAAGTAGTAGCATCCTGACGGACAGCCGTAGTGAGTTGATCAGTTCAGACTGCAATAGCCCGGTGAACCTACGCAACAGCAAACGCTGGGCGCCTAGCGGCACCAATAGAAGCAGAAAATGGCTTGAGGAAAAACCTCAAGTTTCTTGTCAGTCCAGTCTTGCAGAGACAGGTAAAGCAGTGGATTTAGATAGTCTAAGAATGGGAGCACCCACCTTAGGAGGATGAACCCGTTTAGCCAGCTCAGCCTCAGAAAAGGGATAAAGCTTAGCAAATTACCTGGACACAGAAGCAGGGTTGTCCGGTTTTTACCATGCATCAGAACCCACACGGTCAAGAATGGGGTTAGGAGGAAAACAAGTAAGGGGCTTAGCAAGCTCCTGAAAACATCAGAAGAATCAGAAGGGACCTCCTGAACCAAAGGAATGTTGAGTATGGTTAATACAGCCCTGATCAGGCCCTCAGTAGAGGGTTCAGGATCAACCTCAACATCTTAATCTTGCAACAATTCTTCCTCAGAAGAATCTGACACATCAGGTGCGCCCAGAGGTTGAGGCAGGGAGGATCTGATAGTAGAGGGGGGTCTTCCATAATTGAAGTGCCCCCTGTATCTGGGATGGAAAGAGCTGTAAAGTGGACCTAAGGTCCCTAGTCGCAGCCTTAAACTCTTGCACCCAAGCTGGCTCAATAGCATGGCTGGAAGTCCCTGTGTTGCTGTCAGGAACTTCAAAACATGCTGGGCATAGATGACCAGAGAACTCTCTAGGTAGCTCTGTGTAACAGGAGGAGCAATGCGCAATGGAGGATACTGATACTCCAGCCTCCTAGTCTTAGGTCTAGACCCAAGCTCCAGCAGTATAGACATTCACACAGTGTCAAAATAACCAACTGTACAGTAAATCACCCAATTGTAGTGTGTAAGATTAATATTTCACCCCAGAAATGCTAAATATAGACTTTTCTGGCAGGCGAAGGGTTAATCTGCAGAGAAGAAAAGGAGAGTCCAAGCCCTGTGTAGGATACTCATTGAGAAAAGTTCCTAAAATGGCTGCCACGACTGGAGCCAATCAGAAATTAGACGCGAATCAAGCGCTCATGGGAAATGTAGTTTTTCCCAAAAAGTACCCCAAAACAGTGCCCGAAGCCCCCCATGCCCCCCAACACACTTGAACTATAAACCGGATGACAGAGCAAGGGTAGACAATTAAAATGAACCCACTCTGAAGTTGCTGTGTAAAGCAGAGATACGTCCCAGTGTTGTCCCATAGAAAGTAAATGGAGCAATGGCGTCTATGCGGTAAAACACGCCTTAAAGGCGCAGTACACAGTTTTAATAAAAGTTAAACTACAAATTAAAAACATACAGGGAGCATGTATGCATACTGAGAAAACACTAACCCAGTTAGGAAAGTGTCATAAACCCCCCCAAAACATATCAAACCAGCAGACAAGGGGTTAAGTTACCACATAAACCTGTTCCAAAAACCCAACAGATATACACATATATACCCAATGAGTGCAGGAGTGCGCAATGAGAACTCCCAAATACAAGCCCAGCAAAGGGGCACTGTGGGACAAGTGGGCCTGCAGCACTCAAAGGGTAGCTCACCTTTCCTGCAGTATCTTCGGTCTTCAGATTACCATGCAGTAAGAATTACCTCAGAGAGTAATCCATGGGGAAGCACTTGTAACCAAGATTTTACCCCTCAGGGCTTAAGGTCCACCAAAAAGCACCTGGAAACTGAGCTAGCCACATTGGAGGGCATTTGTCAGTCATGGTAATCCGCCTAATGGTGGTATTCCATATCTGACAGAAAAATAAAAAAAGAAACTAAAACTAAAGACGAATGTTCTCCACCTGGTGTTGTTGCACCAAAGGAACAAACAATTCTGGAGATAGCTAGCTAGGCTGCACCCTGAGAGGGAAGGGAGGCTCCACCCCCCTGCATACATTTAGAGAATGTTCCTGTCTACTTAAAGGGGCAGATGCCTCCCAGAGTTACCAGTAACCTGTATTGGAAGACAGAGAAAAGGCTATTCATACTGCTGTGAGATTTCATTCCAAAGGTATTACAGTTTAAACTGCTGTTTTTTAACATCTAAAACAGTGCCAACTGGTCTCCAGACAGCTCACCTGGGAAGCAATACTATTAATGGCACTAAAAGGGTTGTTAGGGGCCAAAGGATTTCTGGGTGGTGCGCACACATACACAATGGTACGGTCGTTATCCTATTGCTTGGCCAGAATATACTGCAATGAGCATTGGTTGCCAAAACCCACATCACTGCCATATGCTCTTTGCAGATTTTTGTTCCCACAACTCACCCTATTTAGCATGAGTTGTGGGAAAATCAAAAGAAACTAGCTAATTCTCAGTGTTTGGCACAGTATCAAACAACAAGAGTGAGCTAAAAACTCAATCACCCTCCCAAACATTAACCTTACACTACCCCTAACAAACAATAAAAAGGTAAACAATACTAGCCCTAACACTATCCTATTATCCATACCTCACAGCTGTAAGGATCAGCCCTGTGGGGATTTAACAAGTGAAAAGCTCAAACATCTATATATAGCTTCTTGATACAGGAAATTAAACTGAAAATAAAGAAACAGAATTTGACAGCAGATGAAAAACATTTAGCCCATCTAGTCTGTCCTTTCTTCCATACTATAAAAACATCAAACTTTATTTGGTCCTTAGTCTGGTCTTATGTTCAGGATAGCCTTATGCCTATCCCATGTATGCTTACATTCCATCACTGTATCAGTCTCTACCATTTCTGATAGACTTTTCTACCACCCTCTCAATGAAGTAAAACGTTATCATTTTTACTCCTTTGCATTGTTCTTCCCTCCTGCACTTTGTTGAATCTCTTCATGTATTTGAATGTTTCTATCATAGCCCCCTCTCTTCTCTCCTTCAAGTTATACATGTTCAGATCCTTTAGTCTATATAAATTATCTCCAAAATATCTATATCCATCTGGAGAATGGGGTCTCCAGTACTGTATTTCTAACCAGAGATCTGTAGAGGCATGACAACTTCCCTCTTTCTTTTACTAATTCACATAGCCAGAAGTACAACCACCCTGCATGTTAATGATTACATTCTCTGAACATCCCCTTGCATACTTTATTCTTAGAGACACACACATTGCCATATGCACTATCGCCAAGGCAATGTGTTCGTCAAACCATCACCATAACCTCATCCTTTAATGCACCCCCCCAAAGTAGCTGACCCATCAGGGCCTCAGACCATTCAACCCCTCAACAAAACATGGCTGTAACATAGAAGAAGGGGAACCAGCAATATGGACAAGAAAGGTGTAATTCAGTACGCTAAAGAAATGCAGTTCTGAGCAAAACTGACTGCACAGTAGGTAAGAATCATATTCCCGTATATTTAAATAGGAAATGTAACCCCTTGAATGGTAATGAAGTCTCCAAAGCATTACTTTTCAATGCAGCGGAGACATCACTAGCATTCAGTGGGTTGAAAGCTCCATTTAAAGCTGAACGACCACCATAGTTAAAGTCGCCCTGAATAATTAGGCAGATGGCGACTAGCTTTAGTTGTTATCTTACCTCTAAGAACTACAAGATTCTAAAGAGCCTTAAAGGGATAGTACCTCCCCCCCCCCCCGAAAAACTAAGCCAAATGCAAGGAATCATCAAAACATACTCAACTCCCTTATTCCCATCTCTCAAACTTTTATGGTTTGAGAGATGTAAGACAAGAAAGACCTCCGCTCCCTCCCCCTTCTCATGTATCCGCTGTATAGCGGACGTCATGAGATCCTGCTTCGAGGACCAGACGGTGGGTCTGCAGGAGCTCTGTCATCTAGATATCTCCGTATTATTACTTCATTGGAATGGTCTAAAACGTGTGCCTGGCTTGCACGCACATGTTGTAGACAAGTCCGATGAAGTAATTATACAGAGATATCTAGATGACAGCGCTCCTGCAGAACCGACGTAAGTCGGTCGACCGGATTCTGCCTCTGACAGCTTTACAGCTCATCAGGCAGAAAGGGAAGGGAGCGGAGGTCTTTCTTGTCTTACATCTCTCAAACCATAAAAAGGTTTGAGAGATGGGAATAAGGGAGTTAAGTATGTTTGGATGATTCCTCGCATTTGGCTTCACGTTTTTCAGGGGGGTTACTATCCCTTTAATCTTCTGAGACTGGAAACTAGGTATCAGTGCAGACATCTCTGCGTGCCTGCGCTGTCAGTCCCGGTCTCCATTAAAATGCATTGCACTGTACCGAAAGGGACTGACTGCGCAGGCACATAGACGGCACTAACCTGGCTGTCAGTTTCTGAACGTTAAGGATTTTTTTCGAATTTGCTCGTTCGGTGAGGTAAGATAACTATTATTGAGCTAGTCACCATCTGCCTAATTATTGCAGGGCGACTAACTCTGGTGGTAGTTCTACTTTAAATAAATTGAAAGTTGAGGATTTTTTTTTGTCCCCTATGCTGCAGTTGGTGCAGAATTGTACCTCTTTAGCTTAATGAATTATACCCTAAATGCATGTTTGTAACATCCAAGGGATTTACGAAGGTCTCCATTCACAGCATTTGATGGGTTAATAAAGTGTTCTGTTTAATGTGAGCCAAAATATTACAATGAACACTATCCAGTAAAAGTGAAGCATTTTCCTGAGGTGGAGGAGGAAATAAGCAGCTATAATAAAGAGAAACGGTCACATTTTACCAAGTCTGCTCTGGTGGAACAACACTTCAGCTAAGCACACAGCTACAGATGTAATATAGCTGTTATTCTAGTCCAGAAAATAACCCTGTAACCCAATCATAGGTGGGGCTAGGCAGAGAAGAGGAAGATGAGTGGCCTATGTCAACATCAGTAATTTATAGTCTACAGGGAGTACACGTGCAATATCAGCAACTGCAAGACTTCAGTGCCTTTCAATTTAGTGACAGCTAAGGGGGTCACTATTCTGAACCCTGATCAGCTTTCCAGCTTATCTGCTTGAGTTTTTAATGCAGCACCCGCTTTCCCCTAGCGCAGCTGCCAAGAGGCCACTATCCATGTAATAGACGCCCTTTGAAAGAGTATTAAACAGTTTATGAAAAATATATGTTGTAAACAAGGGTACTCTTACTTCTTAAGATTTTTAGTCAAAGGATATTGCAGCTCTTACTTTTTTTGTTTGAACTTCTTGAGGACCAAAGGTGTGTTCCGATCACTCACTGTGGAAAGCCAATGTCAAAGACTCAATCACTCCTATTGAGTGCATTACAAAAATAAAATTGCCTTTTGGACACCAGCCGGCTTAAAATAAAAAAAAAAAAAAAAAAGAGAGAAGAAGTTTGAACTGTGATAACTTTGAAATGCAAAACAAGAGAGTTCTCTGGTTCCACTCATCGCACAAAGTCATACAACTTTTACTTCATAAAACATTTAAAAAAAAAAAGTATATTGCTCCTTTAAAGTGAGTGGACAAGAATTGTCTCAAACACATATTATTTTCAAAAAGACTGAGCAAGGTGGAGAGCAGTGGTGGTAACAGATATTGCAAACCTACACATTTCAGTTAACTAAACAAGTATGTATTTTAAAATGGTCTCCATTAAATTCCCAACTATTGATGTTAGACTCACAGGCCTGTAGTTGCCAGAGTCTTTCCCGATTACCATTTTGTAAAGTGGGACTAAATTAGCAGTTCTTTAGTCATCTGGAACTGTTCCTATCAACAATGACCAATTAAAAAGTTCAGCTATTGGTGACACAAGTTCAGCCTGTAATACTCTTGGGTGCACTTCATCTGGACTGACTTGTCTACTTTTAGTTTACACATTACTTCTAGTACATCCTGCTCTCTAAATAGATGTGATCCCTTTTTTCTTTGTTCTACAGATAAGTAAAGTTTGCCCATATGTTCTAAAAGCCATTCTCCTGTCAAATACTTTGATAAATCAACCTTTGGTGGCATTGTGGTACTTTATGACAGTCCCTGCACAGTGTGCCAATTAGTTCTGTTTAAAGGCCAAACATGATGCTATTAGAACTGACCCCAGTGTGTGGGCTGTGTCTAGATTAATTCACAGTACAGTGTGTGGGCTGTGTCTAGATTAATTCACAGTACAGTGTGTGGGCTGTGTCTAGATTCATTCACAGTACAGTGTGTGGGCTGTGTCTAGATTCATTCACAGTACAGTGTGTGGGCTGTGCCAAGATTCATTCACAGTACAGTGTGTGGGCTGTGCCTAGATTCATTCACAGTACAGTGTGTGGGCTGTGCCTAGATTAATTCACAGTACAGTGTGTGGGCTGTGTCTAGATTAATTCACAGTACAGTGTGTGGGCTGTGTCTAGATTCATTCACAGTACAGTGTGTGGGCTGTGCCTAGATTCATTCATAGTACAGTGTGTGAGCTGTGCCTAGATTCAGGCACGTGCACACATAGACACCAAGGGGGGCTTGAGCACCTGCCCTTTTTGTCCAAAGTGCCTTCGAGCCCTTTTAACAAAAAAAAAAAAAAATTAATTATGAGAAGTTCCCTTTTTTTCATTTGAGCCCCTGCCCCCTAAAATGTCTGTGCACGTCCCTGCCTAGATTCATAGTACAGTGTGTGGCAAGATTAGCCCAGAACAGAAAATTAATACACAGAAGGCTAGCACAAAATATGGATAGTTTTAATATCTCTAAAATTAGACTTCCCTTAGTGCAACAGTTCTACTTTAACCCTTTAAATGCCAGAGTGGTACGCAATGCATTGCACTCTGAGGGTTAAAGGTACAGTAAACCCCAATTATGAAGATTTATATGTTGAAGGGCCTTTTCTGTGGATTAAAATAAGGGTATGCCCAATGCTGTGAGATGCTTCTTTCAAATGTTATTAAAGTGTACATGTACTTTTCTAAAAAGCTGTGGACCACTAGAAGGTGGACAAGAGCAGAAGGCAGGGAAAGGCGAAGTGGAGAAGGAAGAAGTGAATGGCCTAGATGGACCCAAGAGGAGACTAGAATAAGAGGAGACAAACTGCAGACAGGTGAAGAGCAGTCCGACAAGTGCACTCTGGAAGGAGCTGAAGAGGCGAACATGAAAATGCCCGGAAGAATGTTGTCAGATGATATGAAGAGACTAATGAAATGCCAAGTCAGAAGCCAGAACAAGTAGTCAGGAGGGAAGCTGAGGATCTAAATGAAGGTCAAGGAAGTGGGAACAAACTTACTGAATCAGGAAACTAGGTTCTAGAACAGGAGGCAAAGACAGCAAGCAGTCAGGCCATAAAGGGCAGACAGACAATAGGCAACAAAGAGCGAAAAGGTTATAGTAGGCTGGAGCAAATAGGAACAGTGTGTGACATGGAAAGCATGTGTTTGTAACAATCAGCTCTTCATAGGCAGTAGTAGCAGCATAACCACCTGGCTACAATTACTCCTGAACTCAAAAAGCTTAAGAACTACAGGTTTGCTTTGAAACAATTCCTGACGTTAGCATCACTCAAAAGGTGAAAGTATCCTGGTTTCACTCGGCAGAAAAATGCATACAGCATAAATAATTTTCATAATATGGGTTTATTGCCACCTTAATTCAAGTTGGCATATTTAAAACTACATTACAAACTGCCTACATGTCATGTTAACCAGAAGTCCACCAGATGTATAGTTTAGGAGGTATTCACCCTTATTGCTGGATAAAGTCAGACTGAACATTCCCTGATACTGCACAGAGCTTCATTAGCATATGAAATCTTTATTATCATATGACGTCAATGAAAAAGCTTCATTAGCATATAAAACTCACAATGTTAATTAGCATATGAAAACTTCACTGGTACCGTATGGGTACTGCAATTAGCATGTGTAAGAAGTAATATGCAGTGCAGTTTTGGGCAACAGGTCTGAAAAAGAATACAGTGATGAGCAACAAAATTAATTAAGGGAATGGAGGACTTGAAGTATGAGGAACAACTAGACAAACTTGGTTTATTTACTCTAGAGCATTGGCTCTCAACCCTTGCCCTCAGTGGCCACTAACAGGCCAGGATTTGAGGATTTCCTTGTTAGAGCACAGATGAGTTAATCAAAATGACTGAGCCTCTGATCAACTCACCTGTGCTCTAGCAGGGAAATTCCTAAGTCCTGGCCTGTTAGTGGCCACTGAGGGCACGGGTTGAGAACCTTTGGTCTAGAGAAAAGATGACGAAGAGGATTGTATCACAATGTCCAAGTATATGAGAAATCAATACAATGATCTCTCTGGTGAGCTATTCATTCCAAGGCCTGATCAAATAACTAGGGTCCACGCCTTGAGATTAGAGGAAAGGAGGTTTCAGCTTCTGAAGAGGAAAGGTTTTTTTTTTTTTGTTTTTTTTTTGTTTTTTTTTTTACAGTAAGGTCTGTTAAAGGGATAGTAACACTTCGTTTTAACTTTATTTTATTTTGTAGGCATTAAAAAAACACGAAGAATGATATAAGTCTTATCTCTCAAACCTTTATGGTTTATGAGATATTCACAAGCAAAGTTCCCCTCCCCTCCCCTTTTACCTAGTGTAAGCCATCTCTTCTCAGATGTGAGTCTGGTTGTATGACAGTACAGATAACAGAAGGGGACAATTTTCTTTGTATGAAAACAATGAAAGCCCTTCCCCCCTTGACAAGTTTTTCAGCTTTTTCCATTATCTTAATTGAAGATTGTCCCTCTCTGCAGTCTACCTGGGCATCTCCCTTCTGATCTGGTTGAACAGGGGGGGGATACTTTGTTTGTGAATATCTCTTAAACCATAAAGGTTTCAGAGATAAGACTTATATCATTCTTCATGTTTTTTTAATGCCTACAAAATAAAATAAAGTTAAAATGAAGTATTACTATCCCTTTAAATGATGGAATTCCTTGCCCAAGGATGTGGTTATGGCAGATACAATGGATTCTTTTAAAAGAAGATTAGACACCTTTCTTACAAAAGGGAATATACAGGGTTATACTATGCATTAGTAAACTCTTAAAGTCAGAGAGAAGCTGTATGCTGCAACTTTCCTCCAACAATGTGAAAACACAGCTACAAATTTGTAGCCTTGATTTCAATGGAAATGCATTGAAATTGCACAGCTGTTGTGAGTAGCTGTGTTTCTACTAAGAGAACAGGATTCATTAAAATCAAACTAAAATTTTCAATTGCTACAAAAAACCCACAAAAACAACATGAGCTACAAAAGTCATGCTATGAAGTTGCTTGTGTGAAAGAGCCGTGTGTGCGTATATCTCGCAATGTTTCTGCAGGCTTCACTCTAGTTATTCATGTAGATATAAACTAAAGTGGCACTTACTTGTCATGACACATGGCTAATCATACTAAGACAAGATAAAGAAGCAACATTAACACTCTAAAATAAAAGAGTAATACAAAAGTGAATGTGCTCTTTACTAATTTCTATCCAAAAATGAAAGCTACAGTAGTGTTTATCAGGAAGCTTTATGCAAGAGCAAACAAAGAAGAATAATGTATAACTATAAACATAGTCATATAAGCGTTTCAAAGAGTAATGGGAAATTCTGTGAAATATGCAAGACACACAGCTGTACTCAGGACATGGGTGGATTGTCCTACTGGGGGTTCGGGTATCCCCCGGTGGGCCGCTAGCTCATGGGCCGGTTGGGGAAATCAGAGGAGCTCACCTCACCCTCCCACAATATTTTGAAGGAGAGGTCTGTGTTGCCACCGGCACAGGCACTTTCTGTGACAGCCCTCGCGTTCCTTGTTAACACAGAGCGTCAGGATATGACATAATATCCTGTCTACTACACTCCCATGCCGCACAGGGACCACAAGGGGGCGTCAATAGGGACATCGGTACTGAGGTGCTGGAGGCTGCACGGACCTTTCATTCCCCACACTGGACCACCAGGGAATGCAAGAGAGGAGGAAGAGACACATATCAAAGAGATATGTTGAGAGGAACAGGAAAAGAAGACAAAAAAGACTAGATGGAGAGGGAGGTGGGTAGGAGAAAGGCAGGGGACTGAGGGGGTCTGACTGAGCAATATTAGGAAAGAGGGGGAAAACAACGGGAGAGAGTGAAGGGGTAACAGAGAAAAGAGGGGATGAAATAGACTGGAGGAAAAAGGGAGAGAGGAAGCAGCAAAGGACCTGTATGTAGAAAGCGAAAGGGGGTAATAGGAAGGGAATGAGAGTGTAGAAAAGGGCTGGGGAAGAGAGTGTGGGGGAAAGGGGGTTGAAGTAGCTATGGTTGCATTTAACCCTATGAGTGCCAGAAATGTATCCAAAAATATATTATATACACAGGGCTTAAAATGTGAAGTCCTTTGCTACTAGCCAGACTCGCCACTGCAAGCCATAACATACCCACCAGGGCTGAATTTCTACTCGCCAGGGCTAAATTTTCACTCGCCATTGGCTAGTGGAAATTTTGAGCCCTGATATATATATATATAAACATACATACACACACACATACATACATACATACATACATACACACACACACACATACTAGTTGAAGAGCCCGTTACACGGGCCACAGTGCCACTGCCAGCCGGTCGCGGGGCAGTCATGCGCAGTAGAGACTGCCCTTGCCACGGCTGATACAGAGCTGGATGCTCCGAAGGAGAGGGCCACAGTGCCACTGCCACCCAGTCGCGGTGCAGTCACGCGCAGTAGAGACTGCCCGCGCCATGGCTGATACAGAGCTGGATGCTCCTTCGGAGAGCCCAGCTCTGTATCACCCGCGGCGCGGCCAGTCTCTACTGCGCACGACTGCAGCACGCGCAGCAGTGTCTACTGCGCATGTCGCGGCGTTACACACGATTTAGCAAATTATTATATAGGATGTGTATTTTACAAACAGCAGCTAGTGGCCTGCTTTAAAAAAATAAATAAATAATAATTGCCCGGGCTGGTATTCCCTTACAATCCGCCCCTTACTCAGGAATCTGAAGATGTGCAATTCTGGAGCAAATCATTGCACCACTGGAGACAAATTAAAATCATCATAGCTTTTCAATGTGTTGGAGACCTTTCGTGTATCCAAGTGGTTTACCCTTTGAGTGCCAGAGGGGTACGCAACGCATTGCTTTGGTATGCGTTGTGTACCCCTCTGGTACTCAAAGGGTTAAAAGCCCCATTTAAATGAATGTGTATTCTGGAAATATATGTACTCTGCTATGTAATTGTTTTGCCCCAGAATTACTCCTATTTAGCTTGCTGAATATGGCCATAAAAAAGGTAATATGTTCAAAAGAAAACCAAAGTAATTTGGGGCAAACCGACCAACATAGTAGCATACTTAATTTTTGCATTGATTTAAATGGGCCTTTTAACCTCTTAGGTGCAAGTGAGAAGCAATGGAGACATCTATAGCATTCAATGGTTTAAAGCTCCATTTAAATCAATTGCAAGTCTGTTTTTGCATTTTTTAATGCATCCCCTGCAGTGCAGGTGGTTTGTCCCAGAATGACTCCATTTTCTTTTGAACATAGGGCCCTACGCAGCCATCTTCCTGATCTTACAAATAGAGATTGGTACGCGCGATGAAGTAAGCACTGTATTTCAGATGAGAAAAGAATCCCTGCCATGTATTACTTATGGGGTAAAATATTCTGACTAAATACTAATTGTGGCAGTGAAGAGGTGCAGAATTTTCGGCTGTAAAAAGCAGCTGCTTGGAAGGATGTGGAGATATGGCATGGAGGGGAGAAAAAAAACCTTAAAATGGTTTCTTACTAGACAAAATAACTGCTACACTGTAGGACAAGGATGGGTAGTGTGAGGACATCCAGCTGTTGCTGGAATAGATCTCTCATCATCAGATACCCGCCACTGCTGTAGGAACTGGAAATTACTGGATGATATGGCAATAAGATAATTAGCCATTCTCCACAGCCTAGAAAAATTTAAAAAAGGTTAACCCTTTGTTGACCAGAGGAGAGCACACCCCATTACAAAGCAATGTGCGTGCACCCCACTGGTTCTCAATGGGTTAATAAATGTTGGGCAAGGCACTTGAACAGCCCCCTCAATCCTGTGAGGATTAGCAAAATACCATATTCTTCTACCACGCAGAGTAAAACATTTTTTTCAAAGGGACATCCTATAACATAAAAGGCCAGACTATGTGGAATGATTGTATGTATATTTTTATTTATATAGGGCCACAGGTGTGCTTGGCACTTTACAGTTTACGTTTTGTATACAGTGAGGGAAAAAATTATTTGATCCCCTGCTGATTTTGTACTTTTGCCCACTGAAAGAAATGATCAGTCTATAATAATCCTGGAAATCACAGTTTCAAAAAGTTATAAATTGATTTGCATTTTACTGAGTGAAATAAGTATTTGACTCCCTATCAATCCACAAGATTTCTGGCTCCCAGGTGTCTTTTATACAGGTAACAAGCTGATATTAGGATCACTCTCTTAAAGGGAGTACTTCTAATCTCAGCTTGTTACCTATATAAAAGACACCTGTTCACAGAAGCAATCAATCAATCAGATTCCAAACTCTCCACCAGAAAAGTGGGGATGAAATAGACTGGAGGAAAAAGGGAGAGAGGAAGCAGCAAAGGGACCTGTATGTAGAAAGCGAAAGGGGTAATAGGCAGAGAATGAGTGTGTAGAAAAGGGCTGGGGAAGAGAGTGTGGGGGAAAGGGGGTTGAAGTAGCTATGGTTGCATTTAACCTTATGAGTGCCAGAAATGTATCCAAAAATATATAATATACACAGGGCTTAAAATGTGAAGTCCTTTGCTACTAGCCAGACTCGCCACTGCAAGCCATAACATACCCACCAGGGCTGAATTTCTACTCGCCAGGGCTAAATTTTCACTCGCCATTGGCGAGTGGAAATTTTGAGCCCTGATATATCTATATATATATACACACACACACACACACACACACACACACATATACTAGTTGAAGAGCCCGTTACACGGGCCACAGTGCCCCTGCCAGCCAGTCGCGGGGCAGTCATGCGCAGTAGAGACTGCCCTCGCCACGGCTGATACAGAGCTGGATGCTCCGAAGGAGAGGGCCACAGTGCCACCGCCACCCAGTCGTGGTGCAGTCACGCGCAGTAGAGACTGCCCGCGCCATGGCTGATACAGAGCTGGACGCTCCTTCGGAGAACCCAGCTCTGTATCAGCCGCGGCGCGGCCAGTCTCTACTGCGCACAACTGCAGCACGCGCAGCAGTGTCTACTGCGCATGTCGCGGCGTTACACACGATTTAGCAAATTATTATATAGGATATGTATAACTCTCCACCATGGCCAAGACCAAAGAGCTGTCCAAGGATGTCAGACCTACACAAGGCTGGAATGGGCTACAAGACCATAGCCAAGCAGCTTGGTGAGAAGGTGACAACAGTTGGTGCGAATATTTGCAAATGGAAGAAACACAAAATAATTGTCAGTCTCCCTCGGTCTCGGTCTCCATGCAAGATCTCCCCTCGTGAAGTTTCAATGATCATGAGAACGGTGAGGATTCAGCCCAGAACTACATGGGAGGATCTTGTCAATGATCTCAAGGCAGCTGGGACCATAGTCACCAAGAAAACAATTGGTAACACACTATGCCGTGAAGGACTGAAATCCTGCAGCGCCCGCAAGGTCCCCCTGCTCAAGAAAGCACATGTACAGGCCTGTCTGAAGTTTGCCAATGAACAGCTGAATGATTCAGAGGAGAACTGGGCGAGAGTGTTGTGGTCAGATGAGACCAAAATCGAGCTCTTTGGCATCAACTCAACTCACCGTGTTTGGTGGAGAAGGAATGCTGCCTATAACCCCAAGAACACCATTCCCATAGTCAAACATGGAGGCGGAAACATTATGCTTTGGGGGTGTTTTTCTGCTAAGGGGACATGACAACTTCACCACATCAAAGGGATGATGGACGAGGCCATGTACAGTCAAATCTTGGTTGAGAACCTCCTTCCCTCAGCCAGGTATTCCAGCATGACAATGACCCAAAACACATGGCCAAGGCAACAAAGGAGTGGCTCAAGAAGAAGCATATTAAGGTCATGGAGTGGTCTAGCCAGTCTCCAGACCTTAATCCCATAGAAAAATCTGTGGAGGGAGCTGAAGGTTCGAATTGCCAAACGTCAGCCTTGAAACCTTAATGACTTGGAGAGGATCTGGGACAAAATTCCTCCTGAGATGTGTGCAAATCTGGTGGCCAACTACAAGAAACGTCTGACCTCTGTGATTGCCAAAAAGGGTTTTGCCACCAAGTACTAAGTCATGTTTCGCAAAGGGGTCAAATACTTATTTCTCTCAGTAAAATGCAAATCAATTTATAACTTTTTTGAAATGCATTTTTCAAAATTTTTGTGTTTATTCTGTCTCTCACTGTTCAAATAAACCCATAATTAAAATTACAGACTGATAATTTCTTTGTCAGTGGGCAAACGTACAAAATCAGCAGGGGATCAAATAATTTTTCCCTCATTGTAAAGGAGATAGGATAAGTGCAGAATTTAAGTGGATATATAGACAATCATAAGGGGAACACCAGGTGAGCATACATTAGGATAGGAAGTCCCTGCCCTGTAAAGCTTACATTCTAAGTATAGGATGGGTGACATACAGATACAGGCAGGTAGAAGAGGAAGTGCAATTTTCAACAAATTACAGTAATGCTACATTTAAAAGGTTGTCTTTTAGCTTGCATTTGAAATTGTTGAGGGTCAAGGCTTGGAGAGTGCTGGGTGATAGGGCATTCCAGTGGTAGGGAGCAGCAAGGGAAAAAGCCTTCAGTCCTTATACAATGATAGTGGTTAAAGGAGCAGAGAGTCGTCCCCCATGCGTGGTGTGCAGAGGACATGCATATATATGGAGGGATATCAAAGATGAAATATAAGGTGGAGATAAGTGTTGGAGAGCCTTGAAGGTAATGAGGAGGATTTTAAATGTAATACGTTTCTTTATGGGAAGCCATTACAATGATTTTAAAAATGATGGGGTAAGTACTGTTCTGGAAGAGAGGAAGGAGTATTCTGGTTGACAAATTAAGAATTGATTGGAGAGGATCGATATGGCTAGCAGGTAGACCAATAGGTAAAGATTTGCAGTAATCCAGGAGGCAAAGAATAAGTGCATGCATGAAAGCTTCTGTTGTACAATGAGAAAGAAATGGGTGGATTTTTGCTATATTTCGTAGAAAGAAGCAACAGGTTTTAGTTACTTCACTAATGTGGATGGTGAAGGAAAGAGAAAAGTCGTAAGTTTGATTTGCCTAACAGCAACATTTAGGATATTTTTGCAGTCGCAATCATACCTAGGAACTTTCAAAATGAGCCAACACAGAGGTCTTTGAAATATTATTCTTTGTGATATGTCCCTTCTTACTCTAACCATAGAGGTCCTCCAAGATCCCTTACCATTCTACAACTTCGAGAACTCACGCCTCATACACACAAACACAAGATAAGCAGGACATCTTCTGCTGCCTTTCTGGTATGAATAACACCAGTTCAGAGGGGAAATCAGACAATTGATGCAGATCTTGTAGTAGGTAACACTGGACTCCCTCCTCTGAGATCTGGGTCAAAATCTTGAGTCTTGGGGTCAAATCCTGAGGGTTCCCAGGTATGCTAGCAATATACTATTAAGAAAAATGCTAGTTAGGAAGAGGCCATGCATTATTATTCAGGTAACTTAACTCTGACCAAATAATGGTGCAGGCTTAGTTCTATTTAAAAAAAGTAGCAGTAAATATATATAATAAAAAAAAAAATGTATACTGCCTGGTGCACAGTAAATACGGATATGACTGAAAGAGCAGTTATACTTTACTATACCCCCAAGTGTTGCGCTCCTTCCTATGGGCAACAGAACTGTAGCATCCCTTTGTTACAGTTCTATCACCAGTGTTCTTTCACCCCTCCCCCTTCTCCTGTGTTCAACTGCCAATCTGGATACAGGAGTGGCATGTATAAAGACCAGCCCATGTGGGTCAGCTATTCATTGGAAGTTACAGGGAGTATCACAGCTTCCAACAATGGTCATGCAGAAAAGATATACAAGCGCCTCAATAAGATTTTGCGCTGTATCTTTCTTACATCGTGTTGAATACAGCAAAATTACAGTATTCTGGAGATTAGTGTGTTTATGTGAAGTGGTAGTCTCCCATGTGAAAGGTACAACTGTCCACTGTAGTAATTTTCACAATTGGTAACATCAAAGCATTAGTGTCATGCATGTTAAAGGGGCTTTAATGACAGGCACAGATAACCAACTTATCAAGGTAATAAAGTGCACAGGTTACTTCTTTATCACTGCAACATTTATCAGGTGTACCAATGGCTCTTCAGTCTGGAATTAAAGCTGGGAATAAGGTAAGAAAAAAAAAAATAAAAAAAAAAAAAATCAAGAAATAGTGGAAGGGCTGAATATGCCAGAGGGGGCAATAGAGGAGAAAAAAAAATGGCAACGGTAGTTTGAGGAGCAGTGATGTTACAGAACCTTGCATACACTCTATCAACCCAGCCTTGTTATACTTCCCAGTGGTAGTCACAGATGTACACAAACTGTCTGACACCAACTTTTTTCTACTGGCAACTGTAGAATGACAGAGCATCTGCATTAATCAAGATGTGCTGTTCTCAGTTTAAATCAGTTCATCTCTATTCAGACTTCCCCACGTACTGGAAAATGCACTGTGGAGGATGTTATAGAAAAACAAGAGGAGCAACACTAGTCTTTATAGTGATGAGCTACTCTCAAGTGAGAGCAGCATCAGAGTGCCATCACTCCCACCCCACCCCCTCATTGTATGTCATTACACAATTAGTGTTCAGCTTGCAATAAGAAAAACATATAGGGCAGCTCTCCGAAGTCTATGAAAGAACACAAGGCAGCTCTCAATCTGAATAGAGGTGGACTGCTGAGCAGACATACTTTGAAGGGGTGGGTGTAATATCACTCCCATCAGGTTCTAGTGAGGGGACACACTAGATGGTGGGAGGGTGAAATTGGAGTCTGAACAGAGACCTACCAGAGGTAGTGAATTGCTGGACCTACAGCTGTTGGGCACTACAACTTACATCATACCCAATCAGTTGTTGACTGGTCAGAGATGACGAGAGTTTCTGTCCACAACAGTTGGAACCCCAAAAATGTTGTACCTTATAGTATTAGAGTATTCTTTAGTGTGCAGTGCTTTGAAAGCTCCTTATATTATACACAAAGATATACCAAACTGGTGTATGAAAAGGGAAAAAAAAAACAAAACACAAATTCCTAAGTAAATCTTCTGGTTAAACAAATTAAGATACTAATTCCTATAACTATAGTGCCTCCACCCCACACACATATACCTCTAAGACTGGGCGTACCCAGGGCAATTACACCCAACAAGTGTGAGAGAGGTAAGAGGAGAGGGATAGAACCCATTTACTGTAAAATGTGTAAACCTTCTGTAAATGGAAATATTTATTATGTTCATGGCAAAGACTCATTCACAAACTCACGTGTTTTGTTATGCAAGTTGACAGCATAAGACTTGCATAATTTTGCATCAAAAGTAACATAGTAGGAAAATGTGGTTTTCAGACCTAACAAACAGTATTTAATCTGCAAAAGAGTCTCATATAGATTTTAAATGAATCTGCAAATGCATATATACGGTGAATAAAATCACTTCTGAATCTCTCCAATAATTTATGACTGCCCAGTGAGATCAGTATTTATGAATATGTGGCACTGTGGGGCTGTGCAGGAAGCCATCCTTATTGAAGTTCTAGTTGTAGCATTCTGGACTTTGGTGTATTATACATACACGCACACCTTTCCTTTCACATGTGTGTGGAAATAACGTGGTCATTCTGCTCCTAGTACTCCTAGTCAAGTGTTTCTCAATCAGGGTGCCATGTCACTTTTGTGTGCCATGGGCACCTGGTTAGGGTGCCCCTATTTTTGAGGTAGATAAAATGAATACCCAGGACACACTTGAAAACGAGACACAATCTCAGCGTATCCTTCCTGGTAAAATATTTTCACACACAAAAAAATAATAATAATAATGTCCCTCTGGTTGTGACGCCTCAGAATAACTATATAGTTCTGTATATGTTCCCTTCTTACTCCATTAACAAAATGAACTGTACAATATTCGGGGTGCCTTGAATATTCCACACTGCATGTCCAGGGTTCCTTGAGCAAAATAAATAAATAAATAAATTTGAAAACCACTGTACTAGCCATACACCATTTTAGTACACGCGGTACTGCAACTGCATCAATTCTTGTTTTTTGAACTGTTAAAATAAAAAAAACTATCACACTCTGTTTTGAGAACTAAAATACATTTTCTTCTGCAGGGAAAGCCGGAAGTGATATTTCCTGTGTGTGGTAGCACTGCTGTTTGTGTGCTGTAAGGCCCAAAATTATTATATAATATACACAATCAAATCATGATGCAGGCAGTGATTCTAATCTCCAAGAGCTTCTCGGGTAAGGATATAATAGCTGTTCACTAGATCATGGAACTATATGCAATATATTATGAAGCAATTCAGACCTTTAGGGAAATGTCCAGGACAACTCCAGCTGCCACAAAATTAATTAGAGAAGTACAGAGAGGAATTGTAGCAAGGTGTTTAAAGCTGGCATTTTTGAATTTCTGGTCAAGTTTTGTCTATTATTGATGTATGCATTTCATTTTTGGCACTGAAAAAAAAAATATCTAGAATGGCCAACATCAGAATATGAAGTTAAATCTTACATACCTAGATTAAATCACCATAAATGGTTAATGTTTGTGAAACTTGACTATGGATTGGACAGATCTGCATTATCTCAATTAAAATATTGATGTTATCACTATTATGGATTCATCAGGATATTGTTTTAGGGGGAGGAACATGGCTTATTTTCAACTACAAAATTAGAAAGCAGATATGTCAAACCATCATACGGACAAAAAGCCGAATCGCATGACCATATATTCACTTCTTATAGGAAATTTATGTTGTAAACAACTTTTTGAAACAAAAAGGAAATTTTTTTGTTGTAGGGTTTGTTTGTTTTTTTTAGATGCTTGAAAGACTATTTCCTTTTGCTCAGATCTACTCTCTAGTGAGCACGAAACTATTTTATTGTACAATTTTCCCCATGGAATCCTATTGTACTTTAACTGCGGTGGATTGAAGACTTATTAAATTGTAGTGTTTGCATCAGTATAGTAAGAGAAGGCATTTAGATATGACTTGTAGACTTGGTCAAAGATTTGGTCAAACTCCACAGTGTGTTGGGGTATATGGGTAAACATAAATCATATATATATGTGCAAGAAAAAGATACATTGGTTGCACAACACTTTAATGAACTGTGAAGAGGAATTTTTATTGGTGGTTAGTTTAAGTATCAATAAGGTTTTTTTTTTTTGTTTGTTTGTTTTTTTAAATAAATAACAAATGTTCCAATTATGTATTTTCTCTTTTTTTCTTTATAGATTGTGGATATATGTTGGGGAGATAAAAACAAACTTGAAGTGATTACAGCTGTAAGAGGATTTCTATGTTCAGACTGAAATATACTGGTTCCTCCTCACTAAAAAACAAAAAAAAAAACTTGTATTTCTATCACTGTTGCCTTGATAATAAGTATGAGAGGTAACAAACAATCAGTGAGCTGTTCATCATGCCTGTCACGTCACTGGAGAGGAAGTGATGTACTAGCATGGGATAGAGGAAGAGGGCACTGATAATGTGTAATGGGAAGCCTTTCTTAGGGAAATCCAATGAGCAGGTGGATTGTGTATAGTGGCAGTACTAAGGAAGAGGATGGTGTTCATGCCCAAAACTTTCTAAATGGCCTGGAGCATCTGCTTTACTAATGCACTGTGATTTGATGCTTTTACAATTAACACATCTGTGACTTCTAGCAACTGAGTGAGCTCATCTTTTTACTTTTTTGTTTAAGTAAACCAAAGTCAATCAAATCAAATGTGGACTACACCTTAGAGTAAGTGTCTCTTATTCTAAAAGAAAGACTTAATACCTAGGTAGGTATTCTTTATACAGCCTGAGTTGTATCTGTTTATACAGGATTTTACAATACATCAGTAGTTACTAGTAGTTCTCATTTCAGTTCACATTCCTCAGATATAACAATAGGGATCAATCAGAATATTTCTTCAGAGACAGTTGATTTCATCCAGTTGTAATAAAGATCAAATTAAAAAAAAGAAAAAACACTGCTATTTAAAGGACATCTACGTAAACAAGTCCGGTTCTTAGAAACTGTTCCAGTGGGTGATGGAAACAGAATCAATGTTGCCTCGTTCAGTCTGCTAGTGCTAATTAGCAGTCTTTCCCTGCATTCTCGTAGCAATCCAATAAGGAAATGGTAAAGGGGTATTAAACGGATGGCCTTCTTTGAGGTCAGCCATTTATTGGACCCGCATGGATCAACTAGTGATTCATTAGACTCTGCATGAAAAATCTGCATGGCAGCAGTACAGGCAAGTTGTATCGAGCAGAATTAGACCACTTAAAGGGATAGTAATACTTAAAATGTAAAAAAAAATGTGTTGTAGGGTTTATCCCCCTGAGTAGAACAAGAGTATTCCCACTACTGAAAGGTGTTTCGTTCAAAAGTTATTAATTTTCAAAGCTGAATGTGTTAGGTGCAATATCACAGTGGCCTGAAATTGTACAGTGGCGCTGTTGCTACACCATCCTATGGAGATTTATGGTGCCGGGACCAGAGCTGTCTATAGGATGGTGTAGCAACAGTGCCACTGTACAATTTCAGGCCACTGTGATATTACACCTAAAAAATTCAACTTTGAAAATTAATAACTTTTGAATGAAACACCTTTCAGCAGTGGGAGTTCTCTTGTTTTACTCAGGGGGATAAACCCTACAACATATTTTTTTTTACATTTCAAGTATTACTATCCCTTTAATGCACAGTGATACCCACTGGCATGAACTGCCCAACCCAAAAGGGCAACAAGAGACATCACCAATGAGCTGCTGTTGCTCTTATCCAAAGCCCATAAACCAATTAAGAGCCAGTTACTCTTAAGAGTGTTGTTTCCTGTTAACTAGCAAGTAATGAATCAGATAAGACTACAAAGCTTTTAAGGTCATGTTTAAATTGGAGGCACAGTTACCCCATTTTTCCACATTCAGCTCCTTGTAGTAGCTGTGTTTTTTGCTCCCAAGTGATCAGACAGAACACAAAAGGTGGTGCATGGGTAGCTGGCAGGCTATGCTGCTTATTATGACACAACCACCTGTTATCCTGTTTAGAAAGCAGACATTGGTAACTAATGATTTAGGCTCTTGTGTGAATGTCTCCTCTGTGCCCCATTAGCCAGTTTGCTTTATTCATCGACTTCCCAATAGTCATAAACAGTTGACGGGAAGTTGTACTATACAGAGTCCAAGACAGATTATTGATGGTGGCAGTGTGAAGAGCCAAATAGGTGTCAATGCAAATTATTTATATTTTTAAAACATATTTGGCTATAGTTTCTCTTTAACCCTTTGAGTGCCAGAGGGGTACACAATGATTTGCTTTGCAATGCATTCCGTACCCCTCTGGCACTCAAAGGGTTAAGGTAAAGTTCCAATAAAGAAAAGAAAAAAAAAAAAAAAAAAATCAAACTTGGTAATAATAAACACATCTGCTTGAAAAATAAAAATGATAAATCATCTACAAATCAACCTTGAAATTTTAATTTTATGGAGAATATAATGTTTTAGAGATTTGAGAAAGTGTTTTGTTACATTACTAATATGAACCATTTTAATGAGAATGATTCATCCAATAAATCAATCAGTAAATATAAATAGCTGATACAAGAACTATTTCCTCTGTCAATGTTCTGAATCCAAAATATGAATTGTTACTCAGCAAAGTGGATTTGAATATGACTTATCATTTGAGGTTAATGAGGGGAAAAAAGTCACTGGCTATAAATATAGATATTTCAAGGTGAGAAATACTCTGCAATATTCAAATCATGCTGCTGCATAGGAGCAGAGGATGGTAAAAATTATCAACTGAAGAAAGTCCTTACCACGATTTCTCATTCATAGGTATTCTTCAACCTCACTCATGTCTTTCCCATCCTTGACTATCAAGCTGTAACTTTTGAAAATAAGGGTTGTTTACTTCACCTTAAAGGCACACCAACACCTAAAAATGAAATTGGGTTGTATAATTTTACTTCTAATGTAATTCTAGTTAGAATCTGTAAAATGTAATTATTATGCGTTAGATTCCCATCAAATCCTAAACTTGCATTTTAATGCATGTGTAGACTGTGCACTGTGTGGGCCTCCACTATACCACTAGAGCCCCCAAAGATTATACATAAGACTATAAATGTACTATTAATTTTCTGAGCCATAAAGTCTACAGAGGCTACCATGGAGTACTGGATATTTAAAGGGATAGTAATGTTTCATAAAAAAATGCAGCTCCAATTAATCTTCATAGTATTTGGGCCATGGAGAGTGTTATTTCAGTACTGTTAGAGTTGTAGTTCAAGAGTAATTGAATGATAAAGTATCTTCCTCCCACCCCTTTTACTGATGTAACACTGCTCACCTCAGAACAGAAAGGTGGTGTCCAAATAGATTGCAGAGCGGGACAATCTTCAATTAGCATAAGGGAAAAACCTGTCAATGGTTGTCCCTTACTGTGAGTTGTCTGGTTTGAGGGGAGGTGGATACTTTATCCGCACGCCTACGTCTGTGCGCCTGCGCTGTCAGTCCCTTCCGGAGCCGAATGGCTCCTAGCAAATCCTCCTACACTCACATTATATAAGTACATTTATATATCGACTAGCCACAGGTGCTTTGGAGGACAGTTGCTGCCTCCATACAGGTAATAAATCATCGTGCTGCTTCATCTTCAAACTGAAGTGCCAACAAAGCGGATAAATAGATATAAAATAAAAAACACAAAGGACAAGAGACAGAAGAGCAACTGTAGACTACCAATAAATTGTAAATATTTCAAATTATATTTGTGTAAATACTATGATGCAATTTACTTACATTTTAAAATGGAGACAGGGAATGGATCACAACCACAGGTCTAAATGCATACGGGGTGTTAGTCCCCTCCAGCAAGGGACTCTGCCAGCAGGCTGTTAATCCACGAATATAGAACAGTCATAAAACTAAAAATCTTTATTGTATCACATAAAAGAAAACTATAAGTGCTACCAGAATCATTTCCTCAGGAGGCTATCCTCTGATGCATCATAATATTCACGCAAATATCATTTGACATATCTAAGATTTATTGGTGTTCTATGGTTGCTCTCTGGTCTCTTGTACTTTATATTTATCAGCTTGTTACTGTAAGAACACATGGGTAGAATGCGGACACCTGCCACACATCAATAAGTAACTACCAAATGGGCCTACTCTCTTGAATCATGCTAAAAATAGCAAATACCACAAAATAAGAAATCCATTGCTATAATAATAATAATAATAATAATAATAATAAAAAAAATGCAAAGATATTAATAAAAGCAGAGATTTATATGAATGTAAACAGGATTATATACCTTGGTCTAGTATAAATGCTTCATGAGATAGCACCATTATATGAAACGTGGATGTCACTTCATGTGGTAGAAAAGGAGTAGTGAAAGGCAGTGCTGGCATCTCATGTTATGTCTTTATTTAATTATTTTATATTCTTTGAGTACCAGAGGGGTGCAGTGCCCCTGGGGCATTCAATGGTTTAAGTTGCAGTCATCTTATTGTAAAACACCATGGATGATAGAGAGGTCTCTGATGTATTGCTAAACAATCCATTGGAGAACTCCAATTTCCAAAGGGTCAAGATATTGAACGCTGTGTTTCTGTATGAAGTACTTTGATCCAGAACATATAATCCATTTTAGACTGTACTGCAAGGAGATAAAATATATTGGTGCAAAGTGATCTTTTAAGCTAAGCAACACTGACAAAATACTGACTGCAAAAAAAAGGTTTGGGTACCGATGGGAATTGGCCGTGTTTTTGTAACAATTTGACACCAAAGTCTGACATGGATTACATTGTCTGCAGGTGCACATTGCCTGAGACAACCAAGACTCAGACTGCAGTTGGTGGAAACTAATTTACCTTTTTATTCTACATTTTCTTAAGGATTTAACTGGACTGTAACACAGGAACCCAGTGAACAGTTTGCAAACAGTTTTTCACCCTTTGATCATCCCTATTACCTAGCAGCGTTCGTGATAATAAAAGCACTAAAAATTAAAAAGCAAACATATAGGGCTACTCTATCCTGCAAGCTTGATGCAGTTTGTGTCAGACTTTTTGTATTATGGCTCGGATACAGCCATAAATAAAAAATATAAATAAATATCGAATGAAGCTGAACCTCGAAAGGCAAAGCTTAACTCCTTGGATGCTATAGTGATCAAAGTTTCTTAGCCACACACCTTAAGTACCCCTAAAAGAGAAAATCATTTTCCAACCTGAGCAAGGGTGTGTAATTAGTGGATTTTTCAACCTGAGTAGTCCACCTGTGCTCAGACTGGTAAATCCTTAAAACCTGCACTGGTGGTGAAACTCTGCTCTAAAGGGCATCAAAGTATTGTGGCAATGTCTGTGAACATTTCCAAAATCCAAAGTGTTAAATGAGAATTTTACATTAGGAATAAGTGACTCGAATTAGTTTAAAGCAGAACTTTCACCATATTTAAAGTCGCCCTGCAATAATTAGGCAGATAGCGACTAGCTCAATAATAGTTATCTTACCACAAAGAACGAGCAGATTCTAAAGAAATCCTTAATCTTCGAAGTCCGGAAGCCAGGCATCAGTGCAGACATCTTGTCTGTGTGCCTTCGCGGTCAGTCCCGGTCTCCATTAAAAAGCATTGCACTGTGCCGGAAGGGACTGATGGCGCAGGCGTACAGACTGCACTAACCTGGCCATCAGTCTCCGAAGATTAAGGATTTCTTTAGAATAGGCTCGTTCTGAGTGGTAAGATAACTATTATTAAGCTAGTCACCATCTGCCTAATTATTGCAGGGCCACTTTACATAAGGTGAAAGTTCAGCTTTAAAGAGAGTAATGTTTCGTTAGTAAACTACAATCATGACTTCTTCCTACTTTTTTATAATGATGTGTAGCAGTAAAATCTTATAAAATGTTGCCATTTTCCATTTATTCTCTAATAAAGATCCCCCCTTCTGCTCTTTTTACTTACCTCAGCAAGCTGGTCCAGACAGAACACGAGGGCTAATCTTCTTCTAGCATAAGGAAAAACCTGCCCTTCTTCATCAAGGGGGCAGGCTTTTCCTTTTACTGAAAGGGATAGTAATACTTAAAATGTAAAAAAAAAAATGTTGTAGGGTTTATCCCTCTGAGTAAAACAAGGGTACTCCCACTGCTGAAAGGTGTTTCATTCAAAAGTTATTAATTTTCAAAGTTGAATTTTTTAGGTGCAATATCACAGTGGCCTGAAATTGTACAGTGGCGCTGTTGCTACACGATCCTATGGACAGCTCTGGTCAATTGACCATAAATCTCCATAGGATGGTGTAGCAACAGCGCCACTGTACAATTTCAGGCCACTGTGATATTGCACCTAAAAAATTCAACTTTGAAAATTAATAACTTTTGAATGAAACACTTTTCAGCAGTGGGAGTGCCCTTGTTTTACTCAGGGGGATAAACTCTACAACATATTTTTTTTTTACATTTTAAGTATTACTATCCCTTGAAAGAGGAAAATTGTACATTGCTGCGATCTGTCCAGTCCGATGACCAGATTCCAGATCTGAGGGGAGGAGGCTTGAGATAAGTAAAAGGGGCAGGAGGTGAAAACTATTAGAGAATAAATGTAAAACGGCAAAATTTTATAAGGTTTTACTTCTACACATCGTTATAAAAGAGTAGGAAGAAAACTCATTTGTAATAATGAAATATTGCTACCCCTTTAAAAGATTAACCTACCTATGTAAGTGTCTGTCCTTCATACAACAGTCAGATGTATCCATCTATCCTCCACCCCCCATATTATAGCTGCAGTTTCTTGTATATATATAGTGATTTCTGTGGAAGCTTGCCATAAAATACACAATGGATGTCAATAAACCTGTATGGTTCATCAAGAGACACTAGTCTTATCTGAGTATGAACTGAAACAATTGTGGACTACAAGAGATATGAAAAGCTACACAAATTAAGAGCCTCTTTTTCCTAAAATGTAATGCTCCTTTAAATAACAGGACTCTGGAATAAATTACCAAAACAACATCAAAATGAAATAAAATCTCATATAATCTGCTGCTATAGCAAAAACGAAATCTTAGTTCCACAGAGGAAGTCACTTAAAGGGGAACATTCACCTGAAAAAAAAATTGGAGCGCTAGTTATAAGTCCTAAAGCAATACCAGCGCTGGGTTTTATTTTAAATCTACTGACCTGTGAGCCGAGATATGAATGTTTGAAAAGTGCCACTTCCGCATACTGCGGCACCCTGTACCTGCGGCACGGAACAGCAGGACTTCCCACTTCGCTCCCAGAAGCCCCAGCGAGTGCGTTCTCGCTTCACCTCGGAGCTCTATTGTGTTGGGCTAACGTTACATCCGGCTCAGTTTGAGATGCTACGGAGGGAGCAGTTGGTTTGTCCCAGAAATACTAGGGATTGTTAAAGGGTTAGTAATTCGCTATATAAAAATGTCATATCGCAGCTATTAGAAAAATAAACTCAACGACCCCAGTCCCATCTCTCAAACCTTTATGGTTTGAGAGAGATAGGAGGCTAAAGTTCCCCCCTCTGCTGTAAGTTGACGGCAGGAGATCCTGGTCTTCAGCAGAGCCAAAATAGCTCAACGTAAAAAGAAATACTTCATTGGAACGGTCTACATAGTATGCCTACAAACGAGGCACACTTTGTAGACCATTCTAATGAAGCATTTCTTTCTATATATCGCTATTCCGGCTCTGCTGAAGAACTTCCTCCAATCCCGGGACCAGGATCAGCTTCTGTCAGCTGACGTCTATGAAAGGGGCAGGGTGGGGGACTTTAGATGCTTCGATCGCTCAAACTATAAAGGTTTGAGACATGAGACATAGCCATACCTGGGAACTTTCAGTTGAGGGCTACCCGGAGGGTAGTCCTTTGTTCAGCAGGGGGGGTAACAAAAATGACGCTAATCTCGTCAAAAAGGGGCGGGGCTTAACTCGAGTGTTGGGGGGATTTAACCCTTTTTAGTGCCAGAGTGGTACGGAATGCATTGCAAAGCAATGCATTCCGTACCACTCTGGTACTCAGAGGGTTAAATGTGTCACACAGAAGGCTGGGGACGGAGGCACAACGGGAGAAAAAGCAGATGTGGCAGAGTTTCAATAGAAACTCTCCACATCCGGAGGAATCAGCCTCTGCCCCGGAGACCCGGTAAAGCTCTGTCAGAACCGGAGTCTCCGGGGCAAATCCGGAGAGTTCCCAGGTATGGACATAGCACATTCTATTCATATTTTTAAGGTCTACAAGATTTAAATGGGTTAAAAAGAACTATTGCTATCCCTTTAACAGCATAGTAGCCAGTGAAGTGGTACATGTATATACATTTATATGAAAGTATCCACAAAATTTAGGAAAGAAATGGCATTTTACAAATTGTCTCAAGCTGCACCATGCTTTAAAACAGCCTTATATCATCCATAATTACCATACATTTTATTAACATTTAAAGTGCTGTTTTTGGGTGGGTTGCCTCCCATAAGCACAGTCATCCATAATATTTTCCTAAAAGCATTTTTTCTCAAGCACCTTCAAACCTCTGAGTGCAAGAGAAGTTTCCAACACACTGCAACCCGTTGGATAACTCTCAGACACTCAAAGGGTTAATGACTGTGAAGAACATACACAAGGAGGGACTTGACATTTCTCTCTGTAATAAATTCATCATGGCTACACGCGTAATAAAAAGGTGATAAAGCGGAGATGACTTACATGCGATATCACTTCTCCAGTTCCTATGTTATTCTATAGAGCCTTCGCATTAAGATCTCCAAAGTTGGAGAAATCTTAGTATATAGGCTACATAGAAGACATAGACATAGACTTGGAGAAGTGATGTCACTGGAGAAGTCATCTCTACTTTATCACACCTTAGTGCATCTCCCCCTGGGCTTTGACCCAAACATTAGTGTCCCAGGGTGAAGAGTGCATAGTTAATCATTATATGATCTGCACCAGTTAACCTCCTTTTTCTAAACTGGTGCCAGTTCTATCAGAAAGTCTGAGGGAGAGTCCTACTTGCCTTGAATGTGTTTAGGTAGTTAAATCTCCAAATTGTATCATGTTATGCGTTCCTTTAGCAGAGATTGGTGCACCTCTTGGTTAGAGCAAGCAGGGGCCTGTCACCCAGAATCCATGTTTTGGAGACCTTTCTCAATTAATATTTCAAACATCTTAGTATCAGCTCTTTTTGAAATTTTCCAGGTATGCCATAGACCCTCTGTAATGGTCTTGAAAGCCTGATGCTAAAGAGCTATAAAGACTGTGCACACAACCTGCAACATTTGTGGCAGATAACCACATACTTCCATGTTGCATTCCAGCCAAGGGAGCCTGTTTTTTTTGACTCACTAGATCTCTAACAGAAGCCATTCTGGGGATGTGCAGTGTAGCCCAGGGCCTTTTTAGTAAAATGTGATAATTGCCCTTTAAAAAGGTTTTTCTACAACAGAGAGGACCCCATGCTGTTGTCTTCCATTGTCCACATTTCAGGAACACAAACATTTTCTGCCATTAATGATCAGCTGTTGGAAAAGCTGCCATTATCTTAGGTGCTAGTGCATTTTTTCAGTGTTTTATGAGTAATGCAGTGGAGAATTCGTTCAGCAGCATCTAAACCACTTCAGTTTCTTTTCCATTCACCAAGGGAAGGACTAGACAATAGATTGAGAATACAACAAAAGCAGAGAATGGGCTCTATGGCCAAAAGAAAACAAGAGGAAATCAATTTTACCACAAAGAAAAAATACAAATTCATAAAATTCCCACCTATTTAAATTGTTCCTTTAACCCTCTGAGTGGCAGAGGGGTATGCAACGCATTGCTCCGCAATACGTCGCATACCCTTTTGGTATTCAAAGGATTAACACTTAAATGCTAAAAAGGTCTCCACAGCTTTGCAAAGCAATGTGCTGGAGACCTCTCCAGCATTCAGGCTGTTAAAATACCAATTTAAACCAGTGGAAGCTTCTATTTGTCCTCTATGGTACAGTTTGGTTAGTCTGGAAGTAATCCAGTTTTTCTTTGAACATAGGGCCCCTATGTAAACTGCTACTTGACTACAGACATTCCTTTGAAAATACGGTTTGTGCAAGGAAACAACAAATCCAGAGTCACCTCAGATGTGTAATGAAATTGGACAGATTCAGCTTCAAAATACTAGGTCATGCTCTTCTTAATACCCAAGTCATAAAACAGCCAACACATGTAAATTTTTCTGTTCCAAAGACATTATCATTGTTTGTGTGGTTTGTATTGAAAGATAAAGGCAATTCATTTATTGTGGTAAATGCCCATTGCACTTGTATCCAGAAATGGTTATCTTAACTCAGCCCATTCATAGATAATTCTGGAGAATCAAAGGGAGCCTTGGAAGAGGCTAAAATGTCCGCTTCCTCAGAGTGCACGTAAACTAGATTTTAGGCCTCAGAATAGAATCTTTACAGATACGAGCATGAAGTACAGCGTATTTAAATTTATATGACCACAGGTAGATTTAGTTGTCAGTATTCCTTTAAGGTTTAGTAAAACAGACCATCGGGAGGGGGATGTATGCATTTTTGCGTGATAGAGAGGAGTTTACTTAAATGTGAAACTCTCCAGTTCCTATGTTACTCTATTATGCTATGCACTCCATGACAAAATAGTAAATGGAGAGTTAATCACATTGCAGAACTTTTTATCCATATCTACATCACCTATGATAAGATTCACATCCAATACATCTCATTAGATTTTTTTAACCCTTTGAATGCTAGAGGTCACTAACTAGGCTGACCATATTTCCGTGAGACAAAAACAGGACGGGGTGTGGGACAGATGGACAGTGTGACTCCGTCACTCCAAATCCAATCGTAGTAAGCTGCAAGCAGCGAGAACGCGTTTACTCAGTCACTTACTAGCGGTGTTCTCGCTCTCTGGCCAAAAAGCCTGCCCCTGAAGTAAACTGGAACTTGCTCTCTTCAGCTCGAGAGTCTTAGACAGTTATGAGTCACTTGAGTCATAAGACTCTATGGTAATCATTGTGTACAGTAAAACCACTAGTGTGATGAAAGGAAGTTCTGATTTCCTTTATCATGCGAGAAATAAACAATCCGCTTTCAGTTTTTTACAAAAAATGAAAAACTATATATGTTATATTAAAAATGGGACAAAAGCAACATTTATATTAATGGAAATTTGAAAAAAAACAGTATTGTCCCATTTAAAACGTTAAGTATGGTCAGCCTATCACTAACACATTGCTTTACAATGCACTGCACAGAATTTTATTAGCCAAGACATTAACAGTTTAAAGGCCCAGCTAGGCGCTTAACACATTGCAAAGCAGTATGTTGCACACCCTTTTTGCCCTTAACCCCTTAAGGACTACGTAACGTGGTATGACCGTCACGGTCCTTATACCCTTAAGGACCAGTGATGGTCATAGAACGTCACGTACTTTTTACTTACAGCGCTCTTCCGGGAGCGCTGTAAGTAAAAACGGGGCCTAAAATTGATCGCTCCAAGACCGGAGGGATCTCTCTTAGACCTCAAAGCAGCACACCGGTATGCATAACAGGTCACGTGTACCGGCGCGTCAGCAAGGATCAAAGCGGTCCTTAAGGGAAGGTAACTTCCCTGGACCGCTGGTACTTAAGGGGTTAAAGGATTAAATTACCTCATCATTATACAGACACCAGTGTTCAAAATGCTCTTTTTTCCCATCATGCATGCCCTTCTCAGATCTGTGAGTGGGAGAGATTCCGGAAAGGGCTGAAAATGAAATAGAGGCTTTTATCTGCAATTACGGTTTCCACTTGGGGGGGGGGGGGTTTGTGCAACAAGTGGAAGAGCAGGCTTCCCAAAGGATACAAGGTCATATGTTCAAAGACTAAAGCAATTCAGAAGGCAAACCAACTGTGCTATAGGGAACAAAGACAAATTCTCCATTCATTTAAATGTGGCTTAGAAACCCTTGCGTGCTAGTGAGGTCTCCACACTTTGAAGCCATGCATTGGAGACATCTTTAGCATTCAAGGACATAAAAGCTCAATTTAAATCCCTATGATGTAGTTGGTTTGCTCCAGAATTACTCCCCTTTATCTGTCAATATGGCTCATAATCAGCAAGGTCTACAGTGGGAACTCCCAGTAGATGATGGAGGGGAAGCAAAAGAGACCAACTAATCTTAGTGAACAAACAAAACAAGTTTAGCTAAATTGAGACTTATAAAACCCTCTTGTACTCAAAGGGTTAACATACTACAACATTGGTACAGCACTGCCAGAACACGGTAGGACTTCTCCCTCTTCCTTTCTGGTACAAAATGGCATGGATTTAAAAACCAAACAAGAGTTAATTTGTTCCTATAATGTATCAGGAAACATCAAACTCTCTCACTCTGAGAACTGGGATCTACACCCTGAGATTTGGCTCAAAACCCCGAGTCTCAGTGTAAAACCCCGAGTTTCCCAGGTATAGTGGTATTATGGGCCCCGCATAGAAACTAAGTAGCATGGATTGCCACAGTGTGCAGCCAAAAAATAAATGTATTTCTCCAGAAAAAGCTTTAGGATTCAAACAAATGGCTAGCACAATATACAGTAAGGTATACAACCTCTGAGTGCCAAAAATGGGAACAACCAATTGCTTTACACATCTCACTGGCATTCAGAGGATCAATTCTCTTTCAAATCAACTAAAAGTTTATCTTAATCCAGTTATAGGGATAGTAATACTTAAGATGTAAAAAAAAATATGTTGTAGAGGTTATGTGAGTAAAACAAAGTACTCCCACTGCTGAAAGGTGTTTCATTCAAAAGTTATTAATTTTCAAAGTTGAATTTTTTAGGTGCAATATCACAGTGGCCTGAAATTGTACAGTGGCGCTGTTGCTACACCATCCTATGGAGATTTATGGTCCCGGGACCACAGCTGTCCATAGGATCATGTAGCAACAGCACCACTGTACAATTTCAGGCCACTGTGATATTGCACCTAAAAAATTCAACTTTGAAAATTAATAACTTTTGAATGAAACACCTTTCAGCAGTGGGAGTACTTTTGTTTTACTCAGGGGGATAACCCCTACATCATATGTTTTTTTTTTACATTTTAAGTATTACTATCCCTTTAAAGGGATAGTAACACTTCGTTTTAACTTTATTTTATTTTGTAGGCATTAAAAAAACATGAATAATGATACAAGTCTTATCTCTCAAACCTTTATGGTTTATGAGATATTCACAAGCAAAGTTCCCCTCCCCGCCCCTTTTACCTAGTATAAGCAATCTCTTCTCAGATGTGAGTCTGGTTGTATGACAGTACAGATAACAGAAAGGGACAATTTTCTTTGTATGAAAACAATGAAAGCCCTTCCCCCCTTGACAAGGTTTTCAGCTTTTTCCATTATCTTAATTGAAGATTGTCCCTCTCTGCAGTCTATCTGGGCATCTCCCTTCTGATCCGGTTGAACAGGGGGGGGAAACTTTGTTTGTGAATATCTCTTAAACCATAAAGGTTTCAGAGATAAGACTTATATCATTCTTCATGTTTTTTTAATGCCTACAAAATAAAATAAAGTTAAAATGAAGTATTACTATCCCTTTAAGCTTTGCAAAACACTCTAATTGTGACAGATCCACTAAAAAAATGCATATTCTATATAATAATTCTCTAGGTTGTTTGTCATAAGCTGTCATGTACAGTAGAGACTGTCCAAACGCACAGAATGCTGGGAGTTCTGTGCTGGGAGCATTCTATGTTTCCAGGGCAACCTCTACAGTGCAGGACACAGAGCAGGACCGACCTCTTAACCCTTTGAGTGCCAGAGGGGTACGCAACGCATTGCGTATCCCTCTGGCACACAAACTGTTACCATTACCTGGACCTCTGCCTATGTACACGGGCTTTTACACTAGTATACACCATAATTTACAAATCAGCTGCTTGTCAACAGAGCGAAAACAAAATCAGGTCACAGACATGAACTGGTTACAGTGCATACATATTCACTACCGTGAGCTAGCTATCCATCATGAACTACAAATCATTTTTTCTTCATCACTCCCATGTAAGAATGGATGGTTAAATTAGTAACGTACAAGCTAAAATTCAGACCACGGAACATGATTTTATGATAAAAATAATCATATTCAAATTGCTCTCCAAAACTTTTTGTATAGATCTCAACAGAATATGAATAATGGTGGAACCAAATATTCTGTCTACAGCATACACATGGGTGCCATGTACTTAGACAGTGACATAACAGAACAGTCTAGACAACAAACATGCAAGGTGAGATAGCCACTGGGACATCATTTTAAATACCAAAAAACAGCTATCAGAAGCTTCAAAGAGGCATTCTTGCCTCCAATGTGAAAAAGTTTGCCCAGCAGAGGATGAACCTTCCAAATACTGTGCAATCTCTTAGTTCACAAATGCCATACATACAAAAACAAAAATGAACAACATGCAGCACATCATATGGATCCTACCCAAACAGGACAGCCCAGCCATGAAACATTAGGCAATTATGCTCTGAACAAGAGAAGCAGCTAATCCTAGACATCCATGCTGAGTTTAGTCTTTGTGGTTCTGCTCTCCTCTCCAAACACCTAAAAGCAAGCCATCCATATTTGTATTCCCAACAGTTAGGGCCCAGTTGTTATTTATCTAAAAAAGTAAGAGTCAAAGATGTTCAGCTGATGACTAGCCTCCTGCCAAATACCGTAGCATGATCTCTGAGATCTTTTCCCTACACAGGGAGCAATCTATATTGGCTCAAAGGTGCCATATACAGAAGAAATATCCTCCAGTGCATCAAGTGAATGACACCGTCACTTATATACTGTTTCTTTAGTACTTGCACCCAGGAGGTTACGAGTTGTTTGCCATATATTCTATATATGTGACGGACACTTATTTACATGCATACCCTTTGGTATGGACCCTTTTCCCATTAAGTACCTGGAAAAAACAGCTGCACTTTGGTGACAAGGCCCAGTAAGGATTGGGGTTAGCTGCTTAAATAATAAAATAAAAAGTTTTCCTTTAATTACCAATTGGTATAATCACTCTAGGGATTCCAACTCATACTAAATGCTCAAAACAATATTTTTGTGTATTTTATCTGTGTTAAAGGAGTGAAGTGAGCTATTCTATGGAAGGAGAATAATAAATCTGATATTTTAATCTTGTCACAACAAATTGCAGTCAATTTAACACAAGAAAATTGCCCAATTTGCTTTTCCCTTTGACATAATAATGTCTCAAGAGGAAACTCTCTCATAATAAAAAGTAAATAGTCACGTTTACAAATTCAAATGGTAAATATAATGAAGCACCCACCTTCTAAACCAGCTTAACTTATATAAATTAAATTACAACTGACAGTTTTCCTGAGTTATTTAACTGTTTGCGTGCCAGAGGGGTATTCACCATATTGCAAAGTAATGTGGTGGGTACCCACCTGGCATTCAAAGGGTTAAACCATTTATTTTGTTCCAGATAGGTTATCACATCTTACTCACTGCCCAACTTCTCGATCAGGAGGCAAATATAGAAAACCTGATACCTTTATTGGCTAACTAAGCAGATTTAGGATGCAAGCTTTCAAGACCTCTTAGGTCTCTTCCTCGGGTATAACATGCCTGAGGTAGAGACCTAAGAGGTCTTGAAAGCTTGCATCCTAAATCTGCTTAGTTAGCCAATAAAGGTATCAACTTGATTTTATTTTCCTCCTGTATTTCTACGGCTAACAGGGTAGAAAATCTCATCTGTTATCAACTCTTCAATCAGCTCACTTGTGCTACTTTTACATACAGCTCAGAAATCTGGAAATGTCATCCCCGGTGGCCTTGAACAAAGCTACATTGCCTTAGCCCTTTGAATCTCAGAGGGGTACACAACTAATTGAAAGGCAATGTATTGCCCTCTCCCTCTGGCACCCAGAGGGATTTCAAGAATAACCTGATTTGTCTATTGTGTTAAGAAGCAGTATGCTTATCAGTATCATAGTGCATAGCTTTTCAGTATCAGGTGATATCACAGAAGGTGGACAAGTGCAAATTACTCTCAAAATCAACCACAACAGATTTCATTATTTAACCCTTTAAGGATCAGAGGTGTGCACAATGCTTTTTTAGTAAAGGGATACAAAAAAAAAAAAAAAAAAAAACAGGGAGGCTGACATGCTTTTGGACAATATTGCTACATAAACATTTTGTTGGAGTGTGTGCTTCTTGATGGTGTGGGTGTTAAATGGGGGGGGTCTTTTTTAGTGTGCTATACTATTAGCAGAACATAAAGAATGTTTATTTCAGTACTGTTTAGTTTTGGATAAAGTGGTGAATGTTGCAGTAGCATAGTACTTTGGTGTAGTATATATTCGTTTGGATGCAATGCCATTGCTGCATACCTCCCAAGTATCCCCCTTTAAAGAGGGACTGTCCCTCCTAATACCCAAATCCATCTGTCACTCTTTCACACTCTGGTGTCCCTCATTTTAAGAGATCACTGTGTGGTGTGTTATAGAAGTGTATCATATTGCGCCTCAGCAATAAAACTCACATCAAAGCAGAACTTTCACGTTAATTACATTGCTCCAGAATATATGACTAACCTAGCGCTATGCAAAGCTATACTAGTCTTAAAGGGATAGTAATGTTTCATAATAAAAGCAGCTCTAATTAATAATCATAGTATTTGGACTTTGGAGAGTTATTTCAATTCTGTCAGAGTTGTAGTTCAAGAGTAATTCAATGACAAAGTATCCCCCTCCCGCCCCTTTTACTGATGTAACACTGTTCATCCAGAGCAGAAGGGAGGTGCCCAGGTAAACTGCAGAGAGGGACAATCTTCAATTAAGATAAGGAAAAAACCTGAAAAGCTTGTCAAGGGGGGCAGGGATTTCATTGTTTTCATAGGAATAAGAGTGTCCCCTTCTGTTATCTGTCCAGTCTATGGACTGCATTCCACATCTGAGAAGAGATTGCTTACACTAGGTAAAAGGGGCGGGAGGGGGAAACTTTGCTTGTGAATATCTCCTAAACCATAAAGGTTTGAGAGATAAGACATATCATTCTTCATGTTTTTTTAATGCCTACAAAATAAAATAAAGATAAAACGAAGTATTACTATCCCTTTAAGCTCAAAAAGTCTGTGGCATTTCAATAAAATCACATCTTTGGCAGGAAACAGAGGACAGACATCTTGGAGGAAATGTGTCTCTGAGTCTGCGCTGTCTGTCCCATTCTCTGCCAGTATTGGTGGCAACGTCCTTTCGTGCCTTAAGGCACAGGAAGGGACTGACCGCACAGAACTTTTCTTGTAAGCTCTGCTGTGCAGCCCAATGCCTACGGAAGATCTGATTTTACTGAACAACCACGGACTTACTGTACTTAAGGCTAGTATAACTTTGCATATCGCTAGGTTAGTAATATATTCTGGGACAATGTAATTAACATGAAAGTTCAGCTTTAATGTTTATGTAAACTCCAGTATATTTGTTTATAAAGTCTTTGTAAATAAAATACTTTGGTCTTGCTCTATATCATTTATTCAGTTACACAAAGAGGCCTTGAAATAACCTAAAAGATCTCAGTATTTTCCTGCCCATCAGCCACTCCCCCAACAACACCCTCTAAAACACAAGTGTCCCTCTTTGGTCATTTGAAATGTTGGGAGGTATGCTTCTGTATGAATTGCTGAAGTATTGCACTGTTTGGTTTGGGATTTTTGTGCAGTATTAGTAGGATACAGCAAAGTGAAGTTTTAACGGTACTCCTTTTTGGATTAGTGTTATTGTATAACGATTAGGTATAGTGCTAATACGGTTGCATTTTAGAATGTGTCAGCTCAGAATAAGGATATGTAGTGTGACAGGCAGAGCAAGATTTATAAATAAGCAGACGGGGCACTTGCCTAGGGTGCCCAATTTTTAGGGGTGCCAGGCAACGGCCCTGTCACGTCCACTGGCCCGCCCACAGCCTCAACCACTTTATGACAGGATGGTCAGACCCCCAAGAAATGTAATACAGTGGAGCGCCTGCGAGGGCACCTGGTTTCTGTCCCGCTGCTCTGCAACCCCTGTGACTCTCTGCTTACCTGATCTCCTGCAACTTGACCATCACGGTGTCACGTGACGAAATGCAGCCGGCACTACGCTCTTTGTTACAGTGTAGTATAGCTTGAGCAGGTGGATATATACAGGAGATACCAGCTACGCTGCGCACGTGGATTATGCAGCGCAGGTGATAGAGTGAACAGTAGCATTGAGCACAGCAGCAAATTTTTTTGGCGGCGGCAGTTCCAAACCGATAGTAGCCACATAAATGCAGTTGCAGTTATTGCAAGGACATCTGTGCACCATAGAAAGTACCTTCTCCCCAACAGCTGCCAACAAAGACAGAGAAACACCATAACCCGGTACATTCTGATACATACTTCACATCCCTCCAGATCAAGTACAGGTTTAAAGTGCAAATATACCTGGATGAGCTCAACACAGACAAGTATAAGAAGAAGACACTACTCATTTTTCAATTAAAATCTAAATGTTTTATTCAAATAAATGTAATGGTATATAGTCCACTACTGTCAATTAAAAATCCTTTTAATAAAATCAATTTATCATTCCTCTATTAGGAATACACTGTGCCAATCTGGGAGGACAGTCACAGTATATAAATGACTACAAGTAATGCAAAGCCTGTACACCCAGATTGGCACCCTGTATTACAAGTATTGTGAGTGGGGACTGTTCGGGAGTAGGAAGGCGCTGCATGTGGTTATGGGCACTAGTTGCCCAGTTTCCCAGCAGATGTTTCCATTTAAAAGGACTTTGAATTGATAGTAGTGGACTATTCCGTTATTTGAGTAAAAACATTTAGATTAGGATGGCATAATGAGTAGAGTCATCTTCTTATACTAGTCTGTTTAGCGCTCATCCAGGTATATTTGCATTTTTGTTTTTTCTTGCACCCTTCCAGACTAGTCAGATATAATTCTGAACGCCAGTGCGCCACCACTGAATTGTTAGTTGTAAAGTACTGCATTCTGTACCAATTCTCAGTTACAGGCCTCTTGTGTAGTCTATACAAAAAATAATCTAAAGCAACAATCAAGTCAGATGATAAATGGTATTAGACCTGGGATACCTTTTTGTTTCTGAAATAGGATAATCTGAATAGAAATTTTAGGTTTGTAGGACAGAAACTATAAGATGTACAATAACCGCATGTTCACTCTTTAAAAATTGTTATTCACCGAAGTGCGTATAGTGCAATTCACTGTTGATCAAGCACATTTTTAGATGGGGCATGTACTTGTCTATTTATTTTGACTATATAGAGGATGTATTTCTTGTACAGCCAAGACACAGCTTATTTCCCTTTTTTAGTTGGTGTTGCTGTTTTTTTAATTGATTTTATGAGAGTGTGAACAAATAATTTTGTAGAGAAAAGTAATATAATTCTGTTGTATTTGCTTGTTGGATGACTGTCTCAGTTACGGGTCTGTCTATGATACACATACAGGGTACAGTCATTGATGCTGATGTACTGAGAAGAACCGGATCAATTTTGGTGCAAACCAACTGCACCATAGGCGACAAATTAAATTTGTCATTTATATAAATTAAGCTTTTAAGCTCTTGAATGCTAGAGAGGTCTCCAACAAACTGAAAAGGCATGTACTGGAGATCTTGTTATTATTCAAAGGCTTAAAAAACTTAAACCAATGGGCATTATGGTAGTTTTTCTCTGTTCCCTGTGATGCAGTTGGTTTGCCCCAGTTCTTCTTAGTACAGTGACAGCAAGTTATTCTTCTTGTATATTCAAGCATCACATTCAGTATTTAAATCAGTGAGGTGCAATAAGCAGCTCTCAGAGGTGTGGTTAAATAAAGGGGTTGGGAAAAGGCAAGGCTATGGGCACCAGAGGGTGTTGTGCCTAGGGGCGCTTGAGATGTAAGTCCGGCCCTGGCGACAGGGAATGACTTTTGGTGCACTGTCAGTTTTCATTCTGGACTGCTGCTGGCTCATATGTATTGGTGGAAGACTAGAGTTTTGGAGATGCAGTATTATGTTGCTGCTGTCTGATGATGTATAGCAGGGCTCAAAATTTCCACTCGCCACTAGCCAATGGCAAGTGAAAATTTAGCCCTGGCGAGTAGAAATTCAGCTCTGGTGGGTATGTTATGGCTTGCAGTGGCGAGTAACTTTTCAGGTCTGGCTAGTAGCAAAGGACTTCAACTTTTAAGCCCTGATGTAGAGTATTAGCATGGTCATGTGTGACGTCATCGTGATGCATGTCTAATGTCATCAGCAAAGTATGGAGTTAATTTTGAGAACCCAACCTGTATTTCCTGACTTTCGCAAGTCTGAATGAGAAATTGACTCTGGCTTTAAAGTGGAGATCATTTCACTACAGTGATAAACTCTCCAGTTCATACGTTATTCAATGGAGGCAATACACTAAGATTTCTCAACTTTAGCGTTCTTAGCGCATGTGCTTCTTTGAGTAAAATAAGACTTGGAGAGTTTAGAACACTGGAAAGTGGATCTCCTCTCCATCATGTCTTTTTCACACCTTAGCATATAACCCTCCAGGACCTTTTATTTGTTCCCTGTGGTGCAGTTCTCTTGCCCAAGATTTGCACCACTTTTCTTAAAGTGGTGCAATAATGGAGCAAGACAACTTCAACACAAGGATCAAAATAAGTCATGTTGTTGTAAGTGGGGGGTTTAACCCACTGAATGCTAGTGAGGTCTCACATGGATATTAAGGTCAGTGACTGCCAGTGAACTTCTGGAACACCACCACCACAGCTTCAGGTGGAGGTCACTCAGCAGTTTGTTTTTTTATACCCCTTACAGGACCTTCCAGGGAGGCTGCAAACCAAAGTATTATGCAGTGGTGGGCAACAGGAGGCATTCCAGATGATGTCAGACTACAACTCCATCATCTCATTCCAGCAAACAGTTGTGGGGAGTTGTAGACTGGCAGCAGCTGGAATGCCTCACATTACCCATGACAATACTGTAGCTAGGGAAGTTCTTGTTGCAAGGTGTGACTTTTATCCTGTAGGGTTAGAATGTGTGGGAGGCTCTGGGAGATAATCAACAGATTGAGTAGTACTTAAAGGGATAGTAATACTTCGTTTTAACTTTATTTTATTTTGGAGGCATTAAAAATCATGAAGAATGATATAAGTCTTATGACTCAAACCTTTATGGTTTAAGAGATATTCACAAGCAAAGTTTCCCCCTCCCGCCCCTTTTTCCTAGTGTAAGCCATCTCTTCTCAGATGTGAATCTGGTTGTAAGACCAGACAGATAACAGCAGGGGACAATCTTCTTTGTATGAAAAGAATGAAAGCCCTTCCCCCCTTGACAAGTTTTTCAGCTTTTTACCTTATCTTAATTGAAGATTGTCCCTCTCTGCAGTCTACCGGGGCACCTCCCTTCTGCTATGGCTGAACGGGGGGGGGGGGATACTTTGCTTGTGAATATCTCTTAAACCATAAAGGTTTGAGAGATAAGACTTATATCGTTCTTCATGTTTTTTTAATGCCTACAAAATAAAATAAAGATAAAACAAAGTATTACTATCCCTTTAACCATCTGATCCAATGAAGAACTTAGCACCATCTGCTCTTCACAATGTGATGTGTCCATTTGGAAAATTTAGTCCCAGCTTTACCCCATGGATAGGCAAGAAGACAAAAAGTTAATGATGGTCCTACAGGTGGAATGGAAGGCATTGGTGATTTTATGTCCTGGGGGTACACACACATGCCATACTCCTATAGTGTTCCATAAGAGCTGTGCTGGACTGCGTTTCTCCTACAGGTATGCCTGTTTGCCTCAATGAGGGTATACAACATTGTCAGCATCATTATTGTGATTGGATGCATATGGTCAGGTCCTCTTGATGACGTGGTGAAGAGATCTGCCTTCCAGCCAGCCTTGAAGACCAGAATTGTGGTGAACTTCTATACATCCATTGGTTGTACTGATCACAAGGATTAAAGGCCTAAAGCACTGACAAGTAAAATCAAATGTTTTTGTTGTTAATGAAGTCCTGAGCGTGCCTAGAGTTACTGGTCTTAGAGCCTTATGTAGAAAGCATTAGAGCAATAATTCTGCATAAACCAATTGCACCACAGGGAATGGATACAAGTTCTCAAAATTCCCATTAATATTAATGGGACTGTTAACCCCTTGAATGCAAGACAGATCTACAAATGTATTGCTGAACAGTGCCTGGGATCTATTTAACACTTAAGGGGTTCAAAGCCCCATTTTACTCCCTGCAATCTGTGCACTACCAATTGTGTAATCTATTTTACACACAAACACCAGGAGACAAGGCACTCTATGAATCTGAATCTATGGAGCTTATCTATTGGTCAACGTTAGTACTGTAACACCTGATTTGCTGTCAAGTCCTATGAGTGTCTCCTCCTCTCATTGTGTGTAATCTGTAGAACCACTGTAGTTCACCCAAGCAAACAGATCTGTGCAAGTGATACTACTTCTGTGAAAATAAGTATTGCTGATAGGATCTGCATTAGCAATAAAAGGTGCCTGGCAAAAAATGAATAAGATGGAGCAGTCAACATGCAATTGTGCATTTTTGGGTAGCAGGGACAACCAAAGGTGCTTATGAAGTAGATGTAAAGTAAAAAAAAAAAATCTACCATCCTGCTCCTAACTGCAACCAGTTTGCTAGGTTATGGTGGCCACATTTCGATTCTGCCATTCAGGGACACTGTGGAGAGAAGAGCACACCACAGAGTTCTAAACACTAGAGCAGCGGTTCTCAACCTGTGGGTCGGGACCCCTTTGGGGGTCGAATGAAGATTTGCCAGGGGTTGCCTAAAACCATCAGATATTTATATTTCAATTAATGACCATAGCAAAATTACAGCGATGAAGGAGCAACAAAAATAATTTTACTGTTAGGGGTCTCCGCAACTTGGGAAATTTTTTCAAAGGGTCGCAGCACTAGAAAGGTTGAGAACCGCTGCACTAGAGGTAGAACAGCCTATTGACTGCTGTGACAGAAAGCGATGCCCGTGGTGGGCTACAAGAAAATGTACATCATGCCCAAATCCTTAAACTAACATTACACTGCAGCTACCAATTGATGCCCAGATCAATGCTCAGTTATCTCTTTAGTGTTTTGAGCTCTACCTGATGGCCATTTTGTTGAAGCCCAGCAGAGGCATCATTTCCTGTCACAGTAGGTAATGGGCAGTTCCCCTTCTATTGTTTAGAACTCTGTGCTCTGGAGTCTTCATTCCGGGACTTTGTACTGTCCCAGAAGGGGGCTGCCCGGGACAAGGGACACACAGAAAATCCGGGACTGTCCTGGGCAATCAGGGACATGTGGTCACCCTATGCTAGGTTTAGTGTTACAACTAGTTGTTAGATGTAGGAGCTTGAGGTTAGGTGTTTAGCATCAGAGTGAGTGTTCAGTTGCATTACATTGAGCCACTACTTGTTCGAAAAACTATATTTCATTGCAGCAGCAAATCTTTGTTTCATTTGGACAGGGCATTTCAAAGGTAGTGGTGTTCATGTGGTTGGCATGAGGACCCAAACAGTTACATCTGTCCTGGGCCTGTGATTTGTGATGGTGGCCCTGCATCCTTCAGCCAGTGTCAGGGTCAGAGTCAGAAATCATAGCCTGTGACCATCTGTGAGGCTGGACAAGTGCAAGTGAGTTAGAGACTGCAGTCTCAGGTTTCACTTGCAGCTGCATTTCCTCTCTAGACTTCAGTCACTGGAATCCACCTCTACCCAAGTCAAAAGGGAGGCTATGTACACAGAGACTGCAAGGAAACCTGAGACACATGCTTTACATTAGCAACAGAAAAATTCACAGGTGACAGTATTATGAGCTTTGAAACAGCTGACAGGAGGCTCTGTACAAACTGAGCCCCTGTAATTCTGCTCCAACAGGAGCAGATTTGTCCTACCTCCCTTGTACTAATGCAGAACTACTTCTAGCTGGAGCAATTTTGAGAACTATAGAGAAGAAATCGAAAAGCCAATTCAAGCTTTTATCCCCTTAAATGCTAGCGAGGTGTTCAAGATATTGTGAAGCATTGTGTTCGAGACCTCTTTAGCACTCAGGACATTAAAAAGCCCCATTTAAGCCAACGGACATGTTGGGAGTTTGTATTTGTCCCCTATGTTGCTGCTAATGTAGCTTAGAATTGTGCTACTTTGCTTTTATACATAAGGCCCATATATTGTTTGTTTTGCTACAATGTTATTTTCCACAGGATTTGCAATTTTAGAATTGGTATAATAGCAGCAATCATTCATTTGGCATAAATGTTACCTCTTTTGGTTTGCTTTGTTCTGTAAATGTAAGAAGAAGAAATTGGAGAAGGTTGTCTTATATTTTAAAGCTGAACTATCACACCCAAATAAAGTCCCCCCCCCCAATAATTAGACATATAGCGATAAGCTTAAAAATAGTACTATTATCTAGCATTATTAAGAAATTCTACTTCTTCTGAGACTGAAGGCCAAGATTCTTGCTTTAGAGGCATCTGCGCGCCTGCACCGTCAGTCCCTTCCTGTTACCTTAAGGTACAATGCAACTCCTCCTAGAGGAGAGTGGGAAGGACAGCACAAGCACGCAGATGTCTGTAAGCCAAGATGTCTTGCTGATGTCTGGCCGTCAGTTTCAGAAGAAGTAGGATTTCTTAAAGGGGAACTATCACCCCCTATTCAAGTTTGCCTCTGTGTGATATTCATATAGCAAGGACCTTAACTTTTGTCTTACAGATATCTGCGTGCTTGTGCTCTCCATCCCACTCTCCTCTAGGAGGAGTTTCATTGTACCTTAAGGTAACAGGAAGGGAATGACAGTGCAGGCATCTGCACCCCTGCACCGTCAGGACTCATATAAATTCTTAAAGAATCAGATTACAGAAAAAGTCAGTTATGAGGTGTACACCTGGTGCAACTCACAATGTTAGTATCTTCTGCCTAGATTAAGATGAGTGGGCTCCTAAATTGGTATATAAGGAACTTCCTACTTTGATGCCCTTCATTCAGCAGTCCAATATTTCTATAATGAATCAATGGCTCTCAACCCATGCACCCAGGGCCAACTAACCAGCCAGGACTTGTGGATTTCCTTTCTAGAGCACAGGGGTGTTGATAATCGGTTCAGTCATTTTGATTGTCAACTCTGCTCTAACAAGGAAATCCTCAAATCCTGACCTGTTAGTGGGTTGAGAACTACTGATCTATATACATTTTCTCCTTCATAAGAAGTCTTTTGTATTCTATTGCTGGTACTGGTCACTTTCATTTCACAAACTGTATACATATGAGATCAAAGGTGTGTTTTTTATGTAGGATTTTTGATTCAGAAAATGAGCTGTAATGAGGTGGGAATTAAAGGTATAATAATGTCTATATAACGTTGTGCTCCGAGTCTTCAACAATGGCTTTAGATTACATGCAGCACTAAGTTGAAAAACCTACTTGTCAGTAGTTCAAAAGATATTGAAGCTTAAATGATCCCCCTCCCTCCCCTTCTGGCCACCTCCCACTGAATCTACAATCCTGATGCACATACCTGGGAACTCTCCGGTTTTGTCCCGGAGACTCTGGATTTCAGACTGAATTACCGGGTCTCCGGGGCAATATGTGGATCACCGGGTGGGCAGAGTTTAAATAGAAACTCTGCCCACTTGTGCTCTGTCCCGCCTGGTTCCTCCCACTCCCTGCCCTCTTAGATACATTTTGCAGGGGGTTTTTTTTGTCCCACTTCCCTTCTGAGACTAAGCCCCGCCCCTTTTATGACACAAATCGCGTCATTTTCCTCCCAGGTCAGCACTGACAGGGTTACCCTCCGGGTAGCCCTGTTTCAAAAGTTCCCAGGTATGCTGATGCAGAGAAGGAAAACCCACTGAAGTTTGTCCCTGGACGCTCTCCATCCAAACCATGCTCACAGGCAGAGTGGCGCGACCAGAAGGAGCAGGAGGGGGATCATTTAAGCGGCAATATATTTTGAACTACTGAACAGTAAGTTATTAAACTTAGTGCTGCATGTTATAAAACCATTGTAGAAGATTTGGAGCGCAACTTTAGTATAAGTATTACTATACCTTAAAAGGCAGGCTTAAAAGAAGATCACCAAGTACATGCAACTGCAGGCATCATGAAAAAAAACTATGTATCAGAATGCTGTACGAAGGCCTACCTAGGCAAGACCTTTTTGAAAAAAATTAAAGAGGACCTACCACCCAATCTAAAGTCGCCCCCACAATAATTAGGTACATGGCGACATGCTTCTTAACCCCTTAAGGACCGGCCGCGCACTCACGTGGCCGTCACTTAAGGAACCTGGACCTTTTTTTTTTTTTTTTTTTTCATGGCTCCTTAAGGGGTTAATAGTGTTGTTATCTGCTACAAATACCACAATCTGAAGCAATCCTCTTTCTTCAGAGACCGACGGCCAGGTTTGCATGCAGACATCTTAGCTTAGAGACGTTTGCACTCCTCCGCTGTCCATCCTGGTCTCCTCTAGGAGGCATTGCATGGAGCTGAAAGGCACCGGAAGGGACTGACGACGCAGGCATGCAGACGGCTTTACAGCAAGAAGAAACAGGATATCATATCACCCCTTAGATGTCACGTATCTAATGTAAACAAACCCAGTTTGGCTAGTCTCTCTTTATGACTCAGATCCCCCAATCCCTTTATCAGTTTTGCTGCATATCTTTGCACTTTTTCTAGTGCAATAATATATTTTTTAAAGGGGATCTATCACCCCTACACATGTTGGGCAAAAAAGTTCCGATGACAAAGGCTTTCTGCCTGTAAGCTGGAGTGGTCTCTGGCCAATGAGACTGCTCCAGCTTACAAGCAGAAAGCCTCCGTCATCAGAGGAGGCTGGATAGAGGGAGGGGAGCAGAGGCTCTGCACATTGCTGTGAACTCTACAGTCTCTCAGTACTCCAAATCTTTCTATAATGAGGATTCCCCAAGTTGTTTCCCCATTTAGTGCATATGTAGCATGTTTGTATCTATAGTCCAAATACATAACCTTACATTTGTCTACATTAAATTTAATCTGCTACTTTTCTGCCCATTTACTCAGTTTATCTAAATCCTTCTGCAGAGAAAAAACATCCAGCTCTGTATATATTTCCTTACATAGCATAGTGTCATCAGCAAAGATTGAGACACTACTTTTAATTCCCACTTCTAGATCATTAATAAACAAATTAAGCATTGGGCCCAGGACAGAACCCTGTAGCACCCCATTTACAACTTTAGACCAAATTGAAAAGGTTCCATTTACAACAACTTTCTCCACATATAATTTAACCAATCACATATATATCTTCCCAAACCAAAGCGTTTTATTTTATGCTGTAACCTGTTGTGAGGCACTGTATCAAAGGCTTTTTCAAAATCAAAGGAAACTACATCAGCACCATTGTACAAATTATTACTTTCCCTTTTGTAAAATGAAAGTAAAATTAGACTGGCATGATCTATTCTTCATAAAGCCATGCAGACTCCTACTAATAATATAGTTTTGCCATATTTCTAAGTACTATCAGTTTGTAACCCTTCTAATATCTTACCCACTATGGAAGTCAAGATCACACGTCTACAATTTCCTGGTTTGGATCTTGCCCCCTTAAATGGAACTACACCAAAACACAATCCATGGACTTATGCAAAGCCTAGAATACCAGTGTCTCCTCACTGGCCTTCAGAGTCATTAACAGCCTCTAAACATATCCAGAGAAGTCTAGATTTGATATCAGGGGTATATTTTATCATGTGTTTTACATCAAAATATCTCTTTAAACTTCAAAGGGCTGTTTCACAGGGGTGACAGAACTGTAGCAGCCCCTTGCTGTGGTTTTGTCTCCTGTGTTCTTACACTTACCTTCTACTGCATTTCCCCATGGGCCCAATCACCAGGGAGTGTTTGCACATTTGATACCTAGCCCACGCATCATCTGCATATTATTGTTTGATGCCCACGTGCAACAGCAGTTCCATGGTGATAGAACTGCAACCTCCAATATTATTTGTATAAGAGATCTTCCAGCAGTTCCATAGGCCACTGTGCTGATATCACCATTGCATATTTACTCCACTCCTGTATAAAAGCAGTAAAGATTTAACATGTTGGACTTTGGTGCAAAGCCCACAAATGTACATTTACCATAGATGACATCACCATGCAGCATCACTGCACTGGTGCTGCCCATGTGAAAGGGGTCCAATAGTAATTTGTGTGATGTCGTATTTAGTCAGACCCAGCTCAAATAATGGTGCTGACAGATACCCACTTTACCCATTTAATTTCTAATGGTTCTGTGTTTTATCTGTGCCAGTGTAGAAAACCATTATTAGTTCCACACTCTCCTATACTACTTGTCTCCATAGACTTATCCAAATGCTGCTTCGACTTTCCCCATGCAATATGCCTCTTGTATTCTAGTTCCTTTCACTCCCATGTACAAGATTTCCTTGAGCCAAAACTACCTTCTGGAACTCACTATCATCACTAGGACTCAAGACCCAACTTGTAGAACATTAAACATTCCCTTAAAATTGCCTTTTTCTGGGGAGGAAGTACCTTCTCAAAACCACACAACTAAAACACAGGCATGTGTTCTGCTTCACCTTCCCATAATAATAATAATAATAATAATAATAATTCTATATTCTGCCATCTGGATTATAGTGCATTTCTTACCTTCCCATCATAATTATTGTCAGTTCTGCCATCTCTTCCCAAATATGACAAGTTTTACTTCTTAGCCTTCTCCTGGGCCTGTTTAGTTGATGTACAGTTCTAAACATCCATTTCCTAATAGGAAAAGGCTATGAGGAGGTTGCATATTATGTATAACTCCATTAGCCAATCTCCTCTATACTATAAACTGTTACAAGCTAGACCCTTATACTATTTTTCTATCTGTATGTACACAAGCAGTTGAAAGGGGTTGCCCACCAGGGTCATTGTCCTATCATCTCTAACCCATTCAAAGCCAAAGTTCCATCTAAGATGTTTTGTGTTTGTTAATATTATAAAGTATTTTAAAAATATATTTAGGTTTAAATTTGCATGTAGCTTTATTGTTTCTTAAAGCCAGAAGTTGAACTGGGTGAACTGGGAAACAGGTGTTGCTCAGACTCTTGAACAATAAGGCACTCCTTAGCCTCTGAGAATGTATACATTTATATTGTTACATCTTGGCACATGTATTACTCCTTGGTATAGTTAATAGCAGACCAGGGTGACTGTACAATTGCAATTCCATTCTAAATCAGTGTAGCACTGTCTGTAATCCCTATGCCGAATACCAAATTTATTAAACTACATAAAGTGTCCTACTTGTGCTAAGGGGAAGACAACGGGGAAGTCTGTGGGCATTCTTGTATTTAGCACCAAAATCTACACAAACTTTGTTGCCAATGCAGGCAGATACACTGGGCTTGTTTGCATTGCCAAATTGTGACTCCCAGCATGCATACAGCACTCACATGCTGTAATGCATTCCTGTAATTGCAGGCACTGGTGTTTAAGGATGCCATGTTGCTGTGGTGGAGTGTTCCTGCATTCTCCCCCAAGTATTGCAAGCCTCAGACCAGGGGCTGGCACTCAAGCCTACTGTAGAGAACTATAATTCCCCATTAACCCCACCATCCAATGGTTGCCCACCCCTGTTTTTTGTCAATAAAAATGTCAGTTAGGTGGTAGAAACGCAGTAGAATCACTGAATAAAATGCCAACACAAATTACACATTTCTGCTTTTAATATACAGAACAAGATCCTGTTTTACAAATTTCTGAGAGTGAAAATATATCATTTGTCACGCTTTAGTGCATAACCTCAATTGTGAAGCAATGTACTGGTAACATATAGCAAATGAAGGATCAAAATATGACGGCAATTCTTTTTATACAAGGATTTGGCCTATGAAAAATATATAGATGAATCTAGAAGTCACAGCTGCTTTTAAACAAAATATAAGTGGTCCTTTTGTGGGACCCTATGACTGGTAGCATAAGTTGTGAGAAAGGCATTCAAACAGACTGTCAATTAAAGGAGTTTATTAAATTAAAGCCATTGGAAATTCAATTAAAAAGTGACATGTCCAAGTACGCTGCAGAAATGTAAACAATTAATTCTAGCTGTAGTTCATTAAAAAGGCTGTATATGTAACAGCAATAGTTAACCCCCTGAAGACAAGAAATGTGTTTAGCTCATTGTTTTGCAATATGCTAAGCACTCCTCTGCTCACCAAGGGGTTAAAAAACATTTAAGTTGTAGAGATAGGTGTATAATCAATAGGTTATAAGGTACTAATATTTTCAGTACTGGATTAGTATTTTATGAATACATAATGACCCAGAAAAGTTACTCCAGGCAAGTAATCCAACATGCCAAGTAATGTACAAAAGTCAATCTCCTAGAGGAAAGTGAGGATTCTCTCTCACCCTTCCCCCACTCTATGCACTACAAAAAGTGTACATTTCCCTATAATCATACCTCACGTGTTTCCTGGGAGGAACATCACACACACTAAAAGGAAATATAACATACTGTGTACATTTATATATTAACCCCTTGACTGGAAGTGCAGAGAAGTCTCCAATGCATTGTTATGCGTTGGATACTGCTCTGGCACTCAAAGGGTTAAATACATAAAATACACACAAAACTCTACAATGTGGGGTTGTTATTTAGGTGTGTCCTATATTATATATATTACCCTCTATATTATATATATTACCCTCTGTATTTACATTTTATATAGATACACCGCACTTATGAAGTAAAGGCAACATTAAAATGGTGTTATGATGACATTATATATATATATATATATATATATATATATATATATATATATACACACACACAAAAACATTACCTTAACCCTTTAAGGGTGCATTGCACACACAACCACTCAATCCCTAAAGGGTTAAGTAGATGTAACTATATTTTTTAATTATATAAAACAGGCTAAAGAGACATACTGATCCCATAAATTAATCTGTTTCACACAAGCAAACAGAAGGCTATTCAGACACAGAAACAGTTAAATAAATGTGTAGGGGGAGGAGAGGTGTCACCACTCCACCCCTTCAGTGCTTCAAGGGCCTTGAGAACTGAATGCTTTACAAGATGTGTCCAGCAGGGAACTGGTTAACCTACTATTAGCAGTACACACGCACCCTCCCCCACCGTGCTCCTGATAGTGAGCTCCTGGGTCAGGGATTCCCCATCAGCTGGAGTGCACACCCCACACAGCACCCGCATACTGTATAAACACATTACCACAATAAGTCACAATAATCTAATATGATTAGGAAGACGGGGAAATAATATACATTACACTGCCCATCCCCCACCATATCTCTACCAGCAGCTACACTATTTGCTCTGCATGCAATACAAACCCCACTACAGCCCTCCAGAATTGGGACACCCACCCCAGTGCTCACCCCACGCCTGTCACACTAAACAGGGGACTTACCTTGATATTGTTGCAAAGATAAGCAGCTCCCTCCCCAAACAGATACACAGCTCCAAAGCCTGGTAATATGCTGTTATTACCCTGGTGAGAGGATGGGGGAGGGGTACAGAGTTGGGAGAGGAAGGGGGGGTAAATCCAGGAGATAGATGATGGGGGGAGGGGGCAATTGCAAATTATTAGGTTGGAGAGGATTTGAGGCAGAATGTAAAAAGCTGTTACTAAGAGAAAGAGCCAAACGTTTCAGTGCAGCCAACGGCTCTTAGACACTCAACACTCAGGAGGTGACCAGCTAGGCAAAAGTGGGGTAGGCCGGCAGTCACTGCTGTACACAGCAACACAAACCCAGCCAAGAGCTGGGGAGCCACAGCAGTCTCATATTCCAAAGGGAAAACAAACACCAACGCTGAGGATGTATCTGCTCCTGTTGCTGCTGATGAGGAAAGGATGAGGCAGGGACAGCTCCCTCTCTGTCACTGTCCTCCAGTGCAGAAGGGAAAATAAGCTTCAGCTCACCTGACAAGCATGGGGGATGGGGGGGAAGTGTGTATGTGTGTTTCATGGATGTTTTTATTGTTGCTATTATGTATTTTAAAATAAAGTTGTAAGAGCTTACTCTGAGTACAAGAGGCATGCCAGGAATTTTACACCCTGCCACCTATCCTTCTAAACACATTGCAGGGCTGCAATGATTACCACAGGCTTTCAGTGGCCTCCATGCAACCCTGCAGAATGCATCCTTTATGCATACTCTGTTTTAAAGGGATGAGGTAGCAACTAGTGGCATGCAAACGGTTAAGTAGAGAGAAAACAATAATAACGTGTTTTGTATCATGCTGTATCCAGGTGGCTGCTGACTTTCTGCTGTTGTTGGACTACAGTTCCCAGCAGGCTGAAGATGATGGGAGTTATAGTTCACTAACAGGAGATGACTGCATTGCCAACCTCTGACACTGGCACAACCACAACAAAAGTTTCTTATTATTTTAGGGTTAGTAGCTCTCTGATCTGAGGCTTAACTCTTGGGTATCATGAGAAAAAGTGGCAATGGTAGTTTTTTAGTCACATTTTGGCATTCTGTTAGCAGTGCTCCAAATTGTGACAATGACCACTACATATCTCTCAAGTGTCCCTATTGGAGATCCAAATCCCTCTATCCCACCCTGATGTCCCTCTTTTTAGATCAGACTGTGTGGTGTGTATATACGCCTATCACATTGTTCCACAGCAATAAAAGTCACATTAATGTTTAATCTGGATCTGTAACAACTCACAGGACCAAACACAAAAACAAGAAGAGAAAACCCATCTAAGTGTAGACGTTTTAATAAAAGTTAATAAAAACAGTATAAATTTTGCACTCACAATTGCCCTTCTTGGGCTCTATACATATCACACGGTCCCTCTCTTTATTTGCCAAGGTTCTGTGTCCTCCCAACCTCCTGCTGACTTCTTTAAGTACACTTTGGTCCTTAAGAGGTAAACCACTATTCTCGATGCTGTGATGGTGGTCAGGGATACCTAAACTCTCCACGGGGACTAGTGGATGGAATCCAAAAATCAGAAGAGCCTTGAAGTATTCAGAAAGTGATACTGAAAATCCATAGTGTATGGTATAGAAGCAAAGCTCGTGGAGGATGAAGCACGGACACCAAAGTTCCCCGACAAGCGGGATGCTTGAAGGGGCGGGGTGGAGGAAACCTCACAGGGGGCGTGGAGAGGGACCGGTCAATAGTGTCCCAAGTGCTTTAGCAGAACCCTTTCTGCTTCTTCTGTGGTACCTACCTATGGTAGTAGGTCCTGACAGGGCTGCTCAGAGGAGTTCGGGGAGAGGAAGAAGCGGGCGGCTAGTGCAAGAATGCCGCCCGCTGTCTCTGCTTGACGGCTGCTTAGAAGTACAGAGGGGGAATCCTGGTTATCAAGGTGGGCATTTCATTTTTTTTACACAGTATTTCTGCACAGAGGAAGCAGGCGGTGAGCGCAGGGATGCCGCCTGCTGCCTCCAGATGGGGGTGCGTATTATACATAGGAACTACAGTTTTACCCAAAATCTTGGGTATAATTTGCACCTGCGTATTATACACAGGTGCGTATTATACCTGAGATTTTACGGTAAATAGATATACAAATAATGGTAAAACGTATAAAATAAATATTTAGAATAACGGTTTTTGTAGTACACACACAATATGTACTTTCAAAAAATGGGATGAAATATTCTTTTCAAACCTGTGAAATGTCAAATAAAAAACAATAATGAACTGAGTGATGGTAAAAATCTTTTTTGTGTATATCCTGAAATCAATGGTTTTCAACTTAGTATGAAAGCATTAAAATATGGATAATAAATAGGTACAATTGTTATAAAGTGATAGGCCCTGCGCTAAGAAAAGTAGAACAAATCTGTAGCAAACCAACTGCACTGGGGGAAAACAAATACAAGTTCACAAACACCCAGTTGACTTATATGGGGTTTCTAATACCTTAAACACAATGCTATGGATACCTTGCTACTACTACTATTATTATTATTATTATTATTATTACTATTATACTTTATTTATATAGTTCCAACTTCTTCACCAGCACTGTACAATAGGGAATAGACATACAGAGCCATTAAACGGTACAAATGAAATGTATAAAAGAATAAGAAGACCCTGCTCATGAGAACTTACAGTCTAGAGGAAGGTAGATGGGACATAGAAGGAGTAAGTGCTATGAGGTGTAAGTGCCTCCTGCTGCCTAAACTGCCATTCAGTGGGTGGGAGAAAGAAGTGCTTTCAGTGTAGTTATTCAAGCAAGTAGTTTGAGCAATGAGGTTGTAATGGGGTTGTAGGTTCAAGACTATGTGAGCAATGAGGTCGTAATGGGATTGTAGGCAGGAGAGTGATTTTAGAAGGGAATGAGAGTGAGCAGTTGGACATGCTGTTGATCTGGCCTTGTTCATAATGGATATGGAGGTAGCTGATAGGCTTCCCTGAGGAGGTGAATTTTCAGGGAGAGTCAGAAGATCTGAAGCCTGGGGAAGATTCTGATGGGACACGAAGGGAATTTCTGAGCTCCGGTGCAGCACAGGAGACATCCTGTAGGCGAGCATGGGAGAATCTAACAAGAGCTGCAAAAAGAGCAAAGATGGTGAGTGAGAGTGTATTTGGAAATGAGAACTGTAGAGTGGGGTGGAATGTTAGTAAGGGCTCCATAAGTTAGCACCAGAAGTTTGAATTTAATTTTGTATGCTAACAGGAGCCAGTGTAGAGACTGGCAAAGAGGAGCGCTATTAGAGGATCAGTGTATGGGGTTGATTAATCTGGTAGCAGAGTTCATTATGTACTGTAATGGGGTTAGTCGGGTGAGAGCAAGTACAATTAGGAGTGCATTACAGTAGTCAAGACTGGACATAATGAGTGTTTGGATTAGAATTTTGGTAGTCTCCTGAGTGAGGGATGTTACACAGATGAAGACAGTATGAGTTGGAGACTGAGTGACTGTGGGGAATGAAGGGTAGGGCAGAGTCAAAGATCACTCATAGGCACGTGACGTGCTGATTGGTGTGATGGGGTGCTATTAACAATAAGGGCAATATCTGGGGTAAGGCTGGTTGGAGAGGGAGGGAATATATTAAAATCAGTTTTGATAAGGTTAAGTTTTAGATGATGGACATCCAGGAAGACTTACCTGAGAAACAACTAGATACCCTGGACAGGAGGGAAGGGGAGAGGTCTGGGGAGGAAAGATAAATCTGGGTGTCATCAGCATAGAGATGATGGTGAAACCCAAAGTAGTTTATTAGTTTGCCAAGGGCAGAGGTGTAGATTGAAATGTTAAAGGGGTCCAGGACTATTCCAACAGACAGTGGAAGGATTGAAGAATTGGAGCCGAAGTAGGAGACACTGAAGGAGCAGTTGGAGAGGTATGATGAGAACCAAGAGAGGACGGTGTCACAGAAGCCTAGGGAGAGAAGAGCTTGGAAGATGAGTGGATGATCCACTGTTTCAAAGACAGCTGGAAGATCCAGGAGAATGAGTATGGAGCAGTGGCCTTTTGACTTAGCGGAGTCTCAGTGGAATGATGAGGGTGGAATCCAGATTTCAGGTGGTCTAACAGGGGATAGGAGTCGATTTTGTGAGCCGGTTGCATAAAAGACATTCAAGGAGCTTGGAGGCGAATGGGAGCAGAGAAATGGCCTGGTTACGTGGTTAAAATCCCTATTTAAATGAATGGATATATTTGTTTGTCCCCATGGTGTGACTGGTTTGCTCCAGAATTGCTCCAGTTCTTTAGTATATCATTCTTTCAGAATTCTTACTCAGTCTTCTGAGCAAGCCCTTAGGATATCTCATGGACAACTGATGGTGGCTCTGCTGAGGACATGCATTGAAATGAACTGATTCCACATTCTACAGGACTTAATAAAGTATAAGACCTAATGATGGAAATGTATAAAACAAGGTTTCAGACTATACATAGCCTTTTTGAATGAGCACCTGCACCAGAGCTTATGTACAGAGGCATAAGGTGCTAGTTCCTTTGACACTTCCCCTTCCAATAAAAGCACACGCATCCTCCCTTGACCTCCCAGAAAAATACCTGAACCAAAAAACAAACCATACATAAATAACTCACACACTGAATAAGGAAAGGGGCACAGAAGCAGGTGGCTAAATAAAGAGGTCACAGCTTCTATTAAACGGATTTGACCCTCCCAAAACCCCCCCCTATGTGGCTGCACAGATCCTTAGCTGCATCATGGCCCAGCCTTTGCTTCCCTGCTGCATGCCGCTGTGGGATGGACATGAGAATATTTCAGGCGCAGGGCCAACCCATTCCCATGAGCCCCCCCAGTAGTGGCTACTTTGAAATGCAGCCAAGGAGATGAATAGGGTAAGCTGATCTGCCACAGCATACCCACCCATGCCTTCCCTTCACCTCAGTGCATACTGGCAAAAGCCTGCTCTAAGAGACCTGACAGCTGGGCCAGAGTCCGTGCACCAGAAACAACAAGAGTCTGAGAGCCAAACCTGGTGGCCATATATGGATTCTAACTGCTCAGAGAAGAACTAGGCATGAGCATGACCTGTTTTGTAGCGGATGCTACTCCTGTTGCAGATCTAAACTTCAAAGAGAAAAGAAACAGGAGGGTTAAGGAGGGTGGTGTCACCCCTTTTGGCCCCTTTTATGCCCTTCCTATCTCCTGCCTACTCCTTGCTGCTTTGTGGGCCTTTTGTGTTTTTTCCTACTGGCGACTCTCCCATTTGCCTCCCGGCCTTCCCCCTCGCCGCTCCGCTCTCTTGGAGCGACGAGCCAAACTTCCGTGTTTGGCCTTGGATGCGTCACTCCTCTGGTGACGTCACTCGGTAGCGCCTATATGAGGCAGCCTCCCCGGCTCATCGGAGCACTTTCAAAGTGTTCCCTGGTCGTACTGACCTGGTCCTCGGCATAGAAGCCTCTCTACTCTAGTACTGTATATTGCTGATTACTCCATTGACCCTTGGCTATTCCCTGACCACTCTCTCTTACAGTGTAAATCTTCAGTGTATGACCTTTGGTTTGGCACTGACCTATCCATTTGTCTGCTGTTCCCGATCTGCTTGATCTACTGTGTATGACCCCTGGCTTGGCTTTGACCTACCCCTTTTTCCTGCTGTTCCTGGCCTGCTAGTTCTACTGTGTATGACCTCTGGCTTGGCTTTGACCTACCCATTTGCCTGCTGTTCCTGTCCTACTGGATCTACTGTGTATGACCTTGGCTTTACTACTGACTACTTCCTTTATCCCTGATTGACTCTGTATGACCTTCTGGCTATCCACCTGACTATTCCACTAGCCTATTGATGAACTTTGGTTTTCCTCTGGATATCCTACAGACTTGCCTGTCTCAGAACTGTCTATTTCTTCTGGCTTTATTAGGTTCTCATTTATCCTTATTCTTTGGAGAGTTAATGCTAACCCTTAGCTTATGCCCTCTAGCCACGTACCCCACTCCTTGTAGCCCAGCCTTCACTCTCCCCTGCAGGATAGCTAGTGCTGGCAGTAGAGGGGCTATCCTGGTCTCACCTTCAATCAGCCCTCGCTGCAGCACAGTCCTTCTACAGGCAGCCAATGTTGCACGAGCGCCATACTCCAGCTTTGCACCCTAGCACTCCCTCTGTTGCAGGCTTCGGCCTGCGTGTGACAGGTGGGCAGAAAAAAAACACAAGTACAATGAGCCAGCTAGCCCTTTATATCCTTAAAGGGATAGTAATACTTCGTTTTAACTTTATTTTATTTTGTAGGCATTAAAAAAACATGAAGAATGATATAAGTCTTATCTCTCAAACCTTTATGGTTTATGAGATATTCACAAGCAAAGTTCCCCTCCCGCCCCTTTTACCTAGTGTAAGCCATCTCTTCTCAGATGTGAGTCTGGTTGTATGACAGTACAGATAACAGAAGGGGACAATTTTCTTTGTATGAAAACAATGAAAGCCCTTCCCCCCTTGACAAGTTTTTCAGCTTTTTCCATTATCTTAATTGAAGATTGTCCCTCTCTGCAGTCTACCTGGGCATCTCCCTTCTGATCTGGTTGAACAGGGGGGGGATACTTTGTTTGTGAATATCTCTTAAACCATAAAGGTTTCAGAGATAAGACTTATATCATTCTTCATGTTTTTTTAATGCATACAAAATGAAATTAAGTTAAAATGAAGTATTACTATCCCTTTAATTCCTAACATTTCCCTCATCTGTCCCAGTACTACATACGTATCCCCCTCCACTATCTAGCATCCAGGGGAGGGAGAGACCACTCTCTATTTTTCTCCCTTTCGTGGGCTCACCCTTCACCAGGCAGAGAGAAAGAGGAAAGCTAGGCCTGGCCCCTTATGCTGGCTTCTGGCCCAATGCGGGCCCTCTGCCATTTTTTTAGAATGTTTCTGCAAATGAATCCTCCAGCACGCATCTTCTGTGCAAATAACCCCTTAACACCACCCTATAGCAGGCATTTGCCAGTGATATGTTGTCACTAATAGGCTCAAAGTGAAATATTGTCTGGAGACCCACCTCCGCAACAAACATACATGCACACACACACACTGTGTCTGAGAAAAAACACTAGATAATGCTACAGTCTTAAAAGGATAGTAATGTTTGATAATAAAAACAGCTCTAATTAATCTTCATAGTATTTGGGCCATGGCGAGTGTTATTTCAATTCTGTCAGCATTGTAGTTCAAGAGTAATTCAATGATAAAGTATCCCCCTCCTGCCCCTTCTACTGATGTAACACTGCTCAGCTTAGAGCAGCAGGGAGTGTCCAGGTAGATTGCAGAGAGGGACAATATTCAATTAAGATAAGGGAAATAGCTGAAAAATCTGTCAAGGGGGCAGGGCTTTCATTGTTTTCACAGTAAGAATTTTGACCCTTGATGAGAGCTGTCTGGACTGGATTCTACATCTGAGGGGTGGGGGCTTACACTAGGTAAAAGGGGCGGGAGGGGGAAACTTTGTCCTTCAATTACTCTTGAACTACAACGTTCACAGTAATGGAATAACACTCTCTATGGCTCAAATATTATGAAGATTAATTGGGGCTGCTGTTTTTGTGAAACATTACTATCACTTTAAGACTGAAAGTCAGTAATTCATACTCTGACTTTTCATTCCACTCTCATGCGTCATATTGGTAAAATTGAACAGATTCATAATGTTCTGATTAGAATCCTTCATTCCTAACAACATCTCTTTACATAAATCAGGAGATATAGAGACACCTGTCCCATTTCCCTGCTGTTCCAGTCTTCTTTCCCGAACAGTATCTGCACTTTCTGTAAATCAGTTACCACTGATATTTGAACTCCTGCTTTTAGCATTGTTCCCAGTCACTGTGCACAGATGGTAATCAGGGAGATGAGCAGGAGGCAGAGTTTTCCTAACTACATAAAATTGTAGCAGAGAACTCTGAAAGGGAGAACTGTGTCATCTCAGTCTTCGGCCATTTTACATGGTATCCTACATTATTTGACCATGTGGTACATGGAAATTGAATTACATTTTAGCCATTCTAGATCAAACCAGGAGAATCCCAATTCAATAATTGTTGGCAAACTGCCACAGTTGTTCACTGGATAAAACTGCCTCACTTCAGAGTACTCTGTACTTTATTCACTTCTTTTATTTGCGTTGCATTGTTGGGTTAAAGGAACACTAACATTGTTTATTTTATGTTATGTTAGATCCCTAAAATCTAATCCTAAACTTGCATTTTAACACTTGTAGATTATCCTGTATAGACACAACTTGGTTAACTGTGTATAATGAATGCTGTTAATGTATAAATATTAGTACCCACAGCCCTTCTATTCAGAAAGATTGATATCTTAGTTCAGGCTATCACTGCTGATAAAGATTGATGTTGTAATAGTAGCCCTGGTAGCCCTAGAAAGGCAGGATTGGGAGCAAATGACTAGACGTTAATCCTCAAAAAATGAACCCCAGACCATTTTAGGTGTTAGTGTTCCTTTAACATTATAGAGGTGTGAAAAACAAAACTAATGAAGATGTGATGTGACTACAGTGGAATACCTAGGAACATTTCAAATGGTTGAAGAGAAACACTTTTGTTCTATTTCATGACCTATTGACACCTCTTTTGTGTAACTGAATTAATGATAGAGCAAGACTAAAATACTTTATTTACACATACTAATTTGTAAACGCATACTGAAGTTTAAACAAACATAAATGTGAATGTTATTGATATGATATATATATACACCACACAGTCTGATATCCTAAAAAGAATGACACCAGGGGGGAAAGAGGGACAGAGGGATTTAGGTCTCAAAGAGGGACAGACATATTTGGGTCTAATAGAGGGGCACTTGGGTGGTATGAAGAGGACCTTATGTGGAAAGCAAAAGGGGCAATTCTTGAGGGAACCAACACATTTTAAGGGCAAAATAAACATACCATTGATTAAAATGGGGTTTTAACTCCTTGAATGCTAGAGAAGTAGACAATACATTGTGAAGCTATGCGTTAGGGATATTTAGCATTCAAGGGGGGAAATGCACTAAGGGGTGAAAAGAGGTGATAAAGTAGAGATGACTTTTCCAGTGAGACCACTTCTCCATTTCCTGTGTTATTCTATGAAGCCTATGCACTAAGATTTCTCAAGTGGGAGAGATCTTAGTGCATGGGTCCCATATAGTAACATAGAAATTAGAAATGTGTTATCACTTCTTTGACACCCTTAGCACATCTCCCCCAAGGTGATAAAAGTCCAATAACAGTAAATGTGATATTTTGCTCCAGAGTTGCTTATATTTTGCTTTCTACATAATCCCCCTTGTTGGGTGACTGAAAAGAATCCTGTATTTATAATTTATTTATAATTCTCCAATGTAATTACACTACCCATCATTGTGATGTGTATGAAGAACTAAATTGGCTAACACTCAAATGTAGACGTGCCCTTCACCTCTCCTGCTTGGTTCATAACCACTTCCCTAGAAATCCACCAGACTATCTGAGCAGTATGCTCACTCCAGCTCTCCATACTAACTATAACCTCCGCTCCACTGCTAACAACTCACTGAGTATACCACATTACACGGAAGAAGCCAGTCAATCTGCCTTTTCCTTCAGAGCTCCGAAAATCAGATCTTCTCCCAGTTAACAATCCTTAAAAATAACTGCTTATGTATATCTAAAAACAATATGCAACAGTATATAACATTTTTTGCAACTGTATACAACATTTACGTTGGAGGTCGATGCCTCAGAGATTGAGGTTGGGGCAGTACTCTCTCATCGACCAGTGAAAGGGGATACTCTCAGACCATGTGGGTTTTTCTCTAAGAAATTGTCCATTGCCCAAAGTCACTATGAGATAGGTGACAGAGAACTACTGGCTATCATTCTCGCTCTGAAAGAATGGCGTCATTTATTGGAGGGCACCAAAAATCCAGCATTGATTCTCACTGACCACAAAAATCTGATTTATCTATCAGAAGCTAAAAGATTGTCCTCTTGCCAGGCCAGATGGGCATTGTTCCTTTCTCGATTTAATTTTATTGTATCCTACTTGCTGGGTTCCAAGAATGTTAGGGCTGATGCCCTGTCTAGACAATTCGAGCCTGAAATTGACAGGGACGAGGTCCCAGCACCCATTATACAGCCACTGGGGGAAGAGATTCTGGCCACTCAGGCTACGGCCCCTCCAGAAACCCCAGTGGGCAAGTGTTTTGTTGATGAGCCATTCCGTACTCGATTACGTGAAACTTACCACTCCTCTAAAGCTGCTGGGCATATTGGTAGGGATCAATTAATTTGGTCTCTCTCACAAGTCTTCTGGTGGCCCTCTCTGAGGGCAGACTGTGCTGCATTTACCAATGCCTGTGCCACCTGTGCCCATGCCAAGACCCCTAGACACCTCCCTGTGGGCCTACTCCAACCAGTACCTAATGGCGAACGTCCCTGGTCTCATGTTTCCATCGATTTTATGGGAGAGTTGCCAGCGTCTAGAGGGTATTCCTTCATACTTATGGTGGTTGACAGGTTTTCTAAAATGGCTCATTTCGTGCCTCTCCGTGGCCTTCCCTCTGCCAAAGAATTAGCTGTGGTTTTCGCTAAAGAGGTATTTCGGTTGCACGGGGTACCTAGAGTTCTGGTGTCCGACCGGGGGAGCCAGTTCATGTCCAGATTCTGGAGAGCATTTTGTGAACAGATGGGCATCCAATTGTCCTTTTCCTCTGCCTACCACCTCCAGACCAATGGGGCCGCTGAGCGTGGCAATCAGGGACTGGAGCAGTTCCTGCACTGTTTTATCACAGACCATCATGATAACTGGGCCGACCTGTTGCAGTGGGAAGAGTTCCCCAGGAACTGTGTGGTTAACTCTTCATCCGGGAGCTCCCCGTTTCTTATCAACTACGGGTTCCAGCCGTGCTTGCTCCCGGATTCATTTCAGTCTCAACAGATTCCAGCTCTGGATGAGCATATTGAGCAGCTCCGCTCCACTTGGGCACAGGTTCAGAGGGCACTCAGTCTTTTCAGCGTCATCAGCGTCATGCTAATCTTAGACGGCTGCCAGCGGTTTCTTTCCAGGTTGGGGACAGGGTATGGCTATCCTCCAGAAACCTCAAGTTACAAGTCCCGCCTAATAAATTGGCTCCCCGGTTTATTGGTCCGTTCAGGGTGATCCGTAAAAATTAACCCTGTCTCCTATGCTCTGGATCTCCCTGCGTCTATGCGCATCCATAATGTGTTCCATGTATCTCTCCTCCAACCCCTGGTATGCAACCGTTATACTACTAACCCTGTGGTGCCAGGACCTATAGAGGTAGAGGGTCAGGAGGAGTACGAAGTCCAAAGTATCATTGATTCTCGCAGATTTAGAGGAAAATTGCAGTATTTGGTACATTGGAAAGGTTATGGTCCGGAAGAACGATCCTGGGTTGACAGTAAGGACCTTCAGGCCCCCAAATTACTGCGTATTTTTCATTCTAAATACCCTCAGAGACCAGGTCCCTCTTCCAGTGGGGGGGTCTTTGAGAGGGGGGTACTATCACGGTGCCCGTGATTGCTGGCTATTTCTGTCAGTTAGCTGTGGGGGCACTCCATTGGTTGCCTGTGACTAGCCCGCCCAGTATTGCCTATATAGACTGGGTTCCTGCACCCCTTTCACTGCCCTTTCATGGTGTCTCTATGTCAGTGTCACCTGCCTATGGATTCCTGTGTCTACTGGGGCCTGCTTGAATCCTCTACTGTTCCAGCGTTAGAGTACCTACCCAGAGAGTCAGTATACACTCTAGTGTGGTTCCTGCCTCTGTTCCTGATCCGATTTGGCTGACGTTCCTGCTTTCGTTCCTGATCCGGTTTGGCTGATGTTCCTGCTTCCGTTCCTGATCCAGTTTGGCTGTCGTTCCTGCTCCTGTTCCTGTCCCGGTTGGGCTGTCGCTGCTGCTCCAGTATCCCGTTCCGGCCTGGCTGTCGCTCCTGCTCCTGGATCCTGAGTTGGATACTTTCCACTTGGCTCTGGTCACCTCGGCGACATTCTGACTACTGGGTTCCTCCTGTGTTGGTACCACTGGTACTAGGCCCTTGGCCTATGAGTTGGCACTGTATGTCTACGTTATGGTTAACTGCAATTACACCGGTTGCTTGCTGCCTTCGTTAAAGCACCGGTAGGGCTTCCAAGTTGTCCAGTACACAGTACTGGTTTGCTCCACTCGTACACCAGGTGCTTGCTGCCTCCGTTATAGCACCGGTAGGGCCTCCGTGTTGTCCAGTACGCGGAACTGGTTTGCTCCACTCTTACACTGGTTGCTTGCTGCCTCCATTACAGCACCAGTAGGGCCTCCGTGTTGTCCAGTACGCGGTACTGGTTTGCTCCACTCTTACACCGGTTTCTTGCTGCCTCCGTTATAGCACCGGTAGGGCCACCGTGTTGTCCAGTACGCGGTACTGGTTTGCTCCAAGATTACACAGGTTGCTTGCTGCATTCGTTATAGCACCGGTAGGGCCTCCGTGTTGTCCAGTACGCGGTACTGGTTTGCTCCACTATTGCACCTGTTGCTTATGTTACCACCTTGATGCTCCGGTAGGGCCTTCCTGTTTGTCCAGTACGTGTTACCGGTTCGCTCCACTCTATCAACGGTTGCTGATGCTACATCTGTTATTACTCCAGAAGGGCCTCCTATACTCTGTGTCATAGGCTGCCTAACCCGGTATATTGGTAAGGCCGGTAGAGCCTCCTTCATATTGTTGTGCCAGTCTCCAGGCTGCCTTACCCGGTATATTGGCAAGGCCGGTAGAGCCTCCCTCCTATTGTTGTGCCAGTCTCTAGGCTGCCTTGCCCGGTATATTGGCAAGGCAGGTAGAGCCACCCTCATCATGTTGTGCCTATCTCCAGGCTGCCTTGCCCGGTATATTGGTAAGGCCGGTAGAGCCTACTTCATCTCGATGTGCCAGTCTCCAGGCTGCCTTACCCAGTAATTGGCAAGGCCGGTAGAGCCTACATATACTGTATTATTGTCATCATTATCATCTCTTTATCACACATTAGTGTATAACCCCCAATACTTCTGCATTATCACCTCTTTATCACTGCTTATTGCATAACCCCCATTACTTCCGTATTATCACCTCTTTATCATACATTATTGCACAACATCCATTGTGTTGCAATGCGTGGATTGGCACTTAAGGCTTAGGAAGCTGCACACTCAACCAGAGGAGATGTGGCTTAGAACTACATACCTCCAGGTTGTGTTCCAGCCAAAGAGGACAGTTTTATGACTTTTAGAGCAGACTTAGGAAAACATGATAATTACGATAATTGACTTGAAACCAAGTGTGTATCAGAATACTCTATGTGTAAACAGAGCACCAGCATTCTAACTATCCTGAATGCTCTCATTAATGAAAACCCTTTGCCCCAGTTTCAGTGTAATGATGGCTTTGTATTTTGTTTTTACTAATGGGTGGCTGAACAATACATAACAAGACACATTGTGCTTGGATTTAAACAGGGAAGCAGGGTGTGGTGTAGGTACACCATAAATACCACTGGCAACACATCAAGTTCTTTAAGTAGGGACATTTGCAACAACAAAAAAAAGAGTAAAATATTAATCTCACCATACAACTTATGCCATTGAAGGGACATTATCGCCAAAGAACAATGTTTGTGATTTTGGGTGAACCATTATTATTATTTAGAAAACTAGTTTTTGAACTATTTAGATCTATACTAATTAAGGTATGTCATGCAGGAACTTCCTGTCTTAGCCATACATTACCACACTGATACTGCTTGCCAATCCATCACTGAAAAGGTTAAGTGTCAGTGAGTGGGGGGATATAATGTTGAGCTAAAACAGGAAGTGTCTGCATGGAATGCCTCACTTAGCACATGCTATAAATATGTACTGTATGTGCTAAAGCAGAATGTGTAAGCATATATATATATATATATATATATATATATATATATATATATATAAACCTCAAAACAAAGGCAGCAATGTTAAAGTATACAATATTTGAGGGGCAATTAATATATACAAAATATACTTGTGCATGTTCACTAAGAGAAATATAAATAGACTCATCCAAGGTAGATGCCAAGGATAAGTGCAGACTGACCGAATGAACTGAAGATGTATGTAAAATGGATCACTATATGGTTTTTCTTGTGTTGCAGCCATGATCCCTCTGCCATGAAGTCACCCTCCATCCTTGCTACATTCTTTGTTTACATTTACAGTCTGTTGTGCACAGATGTGTGTGGTTGTGTATACGAATGTGTATGTTAGAATAAGCACTCATGTGTGTAGAAATGCATGATTGCGAACAAATGTGTGAGTGCAAGTGTGTATTTATATGAATATGTATGAATTTAAATGTGCAGCAAATGTGTGTGTGTGTGTGCATTCAGAAAAATGTGTGCATGCAGACCTGTGCATATATGTGTATGCCCACTACACTGAGAATTATGCATGGGAAAATGTTCATGCGAAGATATGCTATCAAGTTCATCCTTTGTCATGCCTTTGATGAGTTGTCATAATCTTCATAGTGTGCCCTTACAACAGCACACCTTAACCTTAGGTCCCATATGACAAGTAGATCCCCACCTGGATCAAACTACAAGATGTTTACAGTCTACATGCTAGTAGAGCCTTACTGTACCCATACACAAGGTGATTCACATATAAGCACACGCTATCTTAAAGTGATAGTAATGTTTGAAAAAAACAGCAGGTCCAATTAATCTTCATAGTATTTGAGCCATAGAGAATGTTATTTCATTACTGTGATCATTGTAGTTCAAGAGTAATTGAATGATAAAGTTTACCCCTCCCGCCCCTTTTACCTAATGTAAACCCCCACTCCTCAGATGTGGAATCCAGTCCATAGACCAGACAGCTCTCATCAAGAGTTGATATTCTTACTGTGAGAACAATGAAAACCCTGCCCCCCTTGACAGGTTTTTCAGCTTTTTCCCTTATCTTAATTGAAGATTGTCCCTCTCTGCAACCTACCTGGACACTCCCTACTGCTCTGAGGTGAGCAGTGTGATATCAATAAAAGGGGAGGGAGGAGGATACTTTATCATTCAATTACTCTTCAACTACAACTCTGACAGTATTGAAATAACACTCTCCAAGGCCCAAATACTATGATGATTAATTAGAGCTGCTTTTATTATAAAACATTACTATCCCTTTAAAAGTATTTTCCTCATATAGGTTTAGTAATCATTTTGTATTCATTTAGTAATCAGGGTAATTTTGAAGCAATCTGTGTCACTTGGCTTTTTTTTTTTAGGAAACTTAGGTAAAAGTTTGTAACCATCTGTTACAGGTAATTGATGTTAGAATGTGGGAAGGTGGATTAGAATCAACAAAAGCAAAATGTCAGGTTCAACCAACCCTGCAGGTTACAGCTTCTGCACCTCTTTGCATTGGATAGAATAGGTAATACAGCCACACCCAGAAGTATATGTGCAGTGTATGGATTATTTATTATTAAACTAGAGAACTAAGTTGTCATTAGTTTATTCTTCTGATAGGAGAGATATCTGAGGGCACCAGGGTTTCATAAACTCATAGATTAATATCTTTTCAGTAAGTTTTTAAAGCAAATGTATGTTCAGTATTAGTCTATATGATTTGTTATATGTATAAATTCTGCCTCATCTCCCAATCTAAGTAACACCAAGAATTTTTTTTATGAAGAGTGATTAACATTTAAAATGATTCCTCCTTTGACATTCCTCCCCAGGATTCTACATTTCTTCAGCATTGTCCCATGTCAGTGGTTACAAACTGCAGTCTTAGGCCTCCATTCAATTAGGTCTGAGGGCTGTTTTTCAGCCAAATGCATTTTTCAAGCATGTTAATTACCAGTGCTTTGAAAAATCTGCTGGGCGATAAAGTAAGATGCATTTTTGCCCATAGCAAATAATAAAAATGCTGCAAGATGCAATTAAATTGCCAGCATTAGCCCATAAGATCCAATAAGGGACTTACCTTATCACAGACTCAGTCCTTTTTTTGATCTTAAAACAGCGGATGCAGCAAATGAAATGAAAAAAGTGAACAAAGTACACCCAAAATGTGTCCAGTGTTCGTAGAATTAATCCTTTGAGTGTCAGTGGGGTATTTACCCCACTGGCACTCATAAGGTTAATCCGAGTAAGTAACAAACCAACAGCCCCTGAAAAAACACTTACTATTAATCCTGATGTCCAGCAGGGTCCTCAGCACCCTGGTCATCTACTGTCTGACTTCTTCTTCTCTCTTCCTTCTTCTCTATCTTCTTCTTGGGGTCTGTCTTCTTTCTTCCATCCTCTCATTAATCTGTAATAAAAACCAAGCGATAGTATTACGTGATCCATACACATAACCCACACAGCCATGCATAGTTTAACCCCTTGAGTGCCAGAAGGGTACGCAACGCATTGCAGAGCAATGCACTGAGTACATCTCTGGGACTCAAAGGGAAAAACAATGCAGAGACATGCGGGTTAATATTTCTAAACATGCTCAAGGTCTAAAGGTCTGTTCAAATAATAAAACAAAACATGATTAATCCAAATATTATCCCTCCATGTCTCCGCCGGTGCGTGCAGCCACCGTAGTGGTGGAAAAAGTGAATTGCAGCACACACACCTCTGTGTACCTCACGGACTGATGCCCGTTACATTGTGAGGGAATCTGAACAAAGTATATCTTTATATATGGGCAGTCTCTGTTCACAGCTATTGGCTGGGATGTGTGCTTATGCACCTGCCAGCTAATCAGCTTCGAGTAGAGTAAGCACACATCCCAGCCAATGGCTGTGAGGGGATTTGAACAGAGACTGCCAATATAAAAAGGCAGTCTATGTTCAAATTTCCTCAAAATGGAAAGGACATCAACCTGTGAGGTACACAGGGGGTGCAGCCGCACACAGGGGCAGAGAAATGAAGGGATATATTTGGATTTATCATGTTTTGTTTTAGTATTTGGACAGAACTTTAGACTTTGGGAATGTTTTGAAATATTAACCCGTACATCTCAGCATTGTTTTTGACTCCCAGTGAGATATGCAATGCATTGCTCTGCAATGAGTTGTGTACCTCTCTGGCACTCAAGAGGTTAAGCTATGCGTGGATGTGTGGTTTATGCATATGGATCATGTATTAATATCCCTTGATTTTTATTACAGATTAATGAGAAGATGGAAGAAAGAAGATGGACCACAAGAAGACAGAAGAAAGAAGATAAAAAAAGAAGAAGGAAGATAGAAAAAGGACAGTGGATGACAGGTTAGTGTAATAGAGATGAGCTAACGAATGGTATTTGACAGTACGTCAGGCACCAGTTGTTACCTTTTTCCTTTTAAGTTCCCATAATTCACGCTATTTATTGTGAGTTTTGGGAAATTATCTCACAAAATGGATGTTTGAACACAAGTCCTTTTCTGTGGCCTAACATCCACTGTGCTTTCAGCTGGTAGGGCAATTGAATACCGACTTACGCCTCGATTCAATTGTCTAACCTAAATCAGACTCTAGGGCAAAAATGGATACCGGCCGACCAAAAAAAAAGTCTACGTTGGTATTCAGGTTACATACGTATCCACAGAAGGACTGATGTTTATTAGCAAAGGGCCAAATATTAGCTGTTTAAGTGCAATAGTTAACTTTTTATCCATTTTGTTTCCTAGTAATCATTCCAAAATATGACATTTGAACTTCTCTCAATTTACCTAACCTACTGGAAGCTAGAGATGTCTCCATCGTTTTGTGAAGCAATGCATTTCAGATGTTTTTTTAAAGGGATAGTAATACTTCGTTTTAACTTTATTTTATTTTGTAGGCATTAAAAAAACATGAAGAATGATATAATTTTTATCTCTCAAACCTTTATGGTTTAAGAGATATTCACAAACAAAGTATCCCCCCCTGTTCAACCAGATCAGAAGGAAGGTGCCCAGGTAGACTGCAGAGAGGGACAATCTTCAATTAAGATAATGGAAAAAGCTGAAAAACTTGTCAAGGGGGGAAGGGCTTTCATTTTTTTCATACAAAGAAAATTGTCCCCTTCTGTTATCTGTCCTGTCATACAACCAGACTCACATCTGAGAAGAGATGGCTTACACTAGGTAAAAGGGGCGGGGAGGGGAACTTTGCTTGTGAATATCTCCTAAACCATAAAGGATTGAGAGATAAGAATTATATCATTCTTAATGTTTTTTTAATGCCTACAAAATAAAATAAAGTTAAAACTAAGTATTACTATCCCTTTAAGATCCAAAGTTAACTCACAATTATAAAAAATTTATAAATACCTACCTCCCATGTGTCACTCTTCAGGAGGGACAGTCCATCTGTGAGACCCAAAACCCTCTGTCCCTCTTTCTTACCCTAGTGTCCTTATATTTAGGAGATCAGACTGTGTGGTTGTATTTTTGTGTTACTCATTCAGTTAATTTTAAGAGAATAAGTGGCTCTTACAATTTAATAATAATCATAACAAAATGAAGGATAGGTACCACCTAGGTTACTCATTCAGTTAATTTTATTTGTAATGACCACAGGCTCCTTGGCACTGTATGAAGGAGGGGACAATGAACATGAACAATGTGACATATATGTATATTACAGCCCTATATCTAGAGGGAGGTGGGGGACAAATAAACATGAGATGAGAGAAGATGGAAGTGCTGAAAAGTAAAGTAAGTGCTAAGTGTGTGTGGGGGGTGTCTGTATATTACTCAAACAGAAGGGTATTTAGAGGAGGGGTATAACTTGACTCTTCTTGGGCCCCATGCAAAATCTGAAGATGTGGCCCCTCCGATTTGTATGGCACAAACACACAGACACACGCCGATGGAACAGAATATCACATCATAAAGCTCAAGTGTTTCAGTGGTGATAAATAGGTTCTGAAGTTTACAAATTCTGTTTGATGCCTGCGCAAATTATTCAAATATTCTCAGTGACTGAGCATATTTTAAATCCCCTGAACCAAAACTAAAGAGAAGTACAAAAACTTCAAAACCTGTTTACCACTCAGGAGACATTTTTGGTTTGTGATCCATCAGCGTATGTGTGTGTTTGTGTGTGTGTGTGGGCATTTGTTCTTAAACTTCCTCCAGATCCCAGCCTCTCTCTCCTACAGTCTTTTCTTTTTCTTTCCCCCAGTGTTCCACCTCCACTGTCTTTCCCTCAAGGCTTTTATCACCCAGTTTTCCCTATCTCAACCTCATCCAGTCCCCTCTTTCAATCGCCCCCTACTGTAGTCTTTTTGATCCTATCTATATTGTACATGAAAGTGACAGGATTTTGTGAGTGATCTGGTGTGGATAATGAAGAAAAGAGCAAAACATGACACATAGGCAGTACACCTGGTGGCCAATGTTATGATTGATATATTGATATATATCAGTTGTGGTAGAATTAATTTTTGAAACATTCAACTTTAATAAGGTGCTTACCTCCTACTGACACCACCCAGACATTGTAAACAATGTTAATAAGTACACAGGACCAACAACATATGGCAAAATGAAGCCTCTTTATTTTTTGAGCTTACACACTAAGAATCTTGGGGGGGTGCTACCTCAATGTGGCATTCCCCTTCCCAAAAAAGGAGACTGCTGAGCCGTGGCTGCACTCAGCACCCTTTTGGCAGCCAGACCAGGCCTGCATCTAGCTGCCATCCTAGGTTGAGCCCTCCCTACACCACCCCCACAAGGTAATGAGAAGGCAGGCCAGACATCTCCAAACATTTCACCCTCCCACCTGATAGCAGCTGAGCCAACCCACTCAGCTGCTATCGCAAGAGTATCACCAGAGTATCACCCAAGACATCCTTTGAACCCCAATGCCCTTCCCCTATCACCCCAGTGCATGCCCTGGTGTTAGCCCCCTTTTCTGGCCCTACAGCAGGCCTCACCACACAGTTAATGCCTGCCTTTGCAAACTGTTACCAACAACTATGGGCTAGGTCTGCACCTACCTGCCACAGTCAAGCCTGATTACAAAGCTAGTGCTCAGCTAGGCCCACATGACTGGAACCTTCCTTGGTGTTTTGCCTACCATTTGAATTAGGGAATGCTGCTTTGCCACCTCCTTCTCCCCCCTGCCCCCCTCTTTCACCGTTAGTCCTCCATGTGACTTCATGGTATTTCGAAGGTCGCCCTCCTTGAGCGATTCCTACTTAGGGTGAGAGGGTAGAAGACTAAAGAATGTTAACAATAAGGCCAGCCTGCATGACCTGTACTAAAATAGCTTACTTAATTACCCTAATCACCCCCCCAACACGCCTCCTTCTAATATTCCTGCCACCCATGGAGGCCCGGCACACAGTCCTTTGTCTGGCAAACTAGCCTCCACTGCATGCTAGGCCCCCATGGGTGCCATTTTGGAGTGCCTGAGGGTGAAGCACCTTCATGGTTCTCACTCCTAGGCAGTACCTCGTTTAGCCAAAACAGTGGGACATCCAGAAGGAAATTGCAGATAACCACTTTGTAATGTCCTAGTAAGGAAAAGGACATGTAAAGGGGGAAAGTAAATTTGAAGAGGAGAGAAAGCGGGTCAGATGATTGTACACAAACACAAGAGCTTAGAGGCAAGAGGATGTAATGATATATCATGACAGCTTTATAGATATGCAGGATCAAAAGGTTTATTTACAATTCCTGCGTGTTTTAATGGAGAGGAAAATATTCTAGTTGTAAGGGAAGGGTGAAATACATGACTAAGAGTTTGTATGAATAAGGTGGAGTAGGATCTAATAAGTTGAGAGGTAATTGGGTCAAGTAGGCATGTAGTAATGTGGGAAAATGAGGAGATTAGTAACCTAATTTCCTAAAATAGGAGTAAAGGAGTGGATACTGATTTGTCTGAGGTGCTAGAACAGTGCTGATTATGTTGCTTTTTTGTCATTTATATTTTACTGATCTTGTCTGGCAAGATATTGTAAAATAAAAATAGTTGTTATTGGACACGGCAGAATATGGAATTGAACATAAGATGAGTTGTTGATGGTTGGATGATAATGAGGAATAGGAGGTTTTGACCAAGTAGAGAGCAAAAATATAGGAGCAGATAATAAATTTATAGTGTGGAAAATTGGATTTTGAGAGCATTTACCTCGAGTTATAAGCACCTCTGCAGGATCACCTTTGACATTGTCTTGTTCTTTTGGTGTGCCATATAGGGATGGATGAAATTTATGAATGTTTAATTTTTTTTTGTGCTTTGTGCCTTCCCAATACTATCAACAAATTTATTGTGAGAACTTTGGCATTTCCCTCTAATGCTTTCTGTGTCCTTGAGAATTCCCTCACCAGTACTACAAAAAGCTTGAACTCCTTACAATGATGTAAGTTGGAGTTTAGTAGTTAGAAGCCTAGAAACTGGGAAGCAGAAAGAGGAAAGCTTATCTTTAAATAAAAAATTGTCTGCAGTACTTGTATTGTGTGTTGCTGCATTTGTCTGCTGCACTGATTGTAGTGTGTACTGAAGCACTCTGTACCAGTATGATCAAGAGGGATTGGAAAACTGCTGTTGTGGATCAGTAATCCTCTAGCAGTAGCAAAAGCAGCAACAGAAGATTGTGCTACCACTACCACATCATCATATCTCCAGGGCCCTGGGGTTTGATTTTAAGATGGGAACATTTGTTTCTTCTTGTTTGGTGAGCAGCAGTGTTACAGCAGTGTTGTAGATGCCGTAGGCTGACCCTCTGCTTGTTCCTGAGAATGCTGTGACACACCAAGTGCACCATCTACACCTATGTTACGTTCACCACCACCTATACCACCAGGAAAGGGCTGGCAACTTGTGTCTCAGGGGGCAAAAACATTCAAGTGGCCCATTTCTATTATCGTTAGAGCCCACTGTTCCAGCCCTCCCCCTTTTGTTAATTTTAAAATTGGCATTAATGTTGTGACGTAAGTCAAGTGATACCACATAGCTTACAGTTGAAATGGGGCTACATTAGTGCGCTACTACAAAGCTTACAATTTAGGTAAAGCTTAACTAGTGATACTATAGAGCTTACAAGGGAAATGGGTTATGCTACTAGTATAGCTCCATTTGGATTGTACCTCTGTGGTATCATTTATGTAGCTCCATTTCAGTTGTAAGCTCTGTGGTATCACTAGTGTAGCTCCATTTACATCAGCAATCGGGAGATTTAGTGAGGTGCAGTGGCCTACCAGCCCAGATATATGATCAGCCCAGGGGGCAATTGCCCCCCTGCCCCCAGGCCAGCCCTCCCCTGTATACCACCAACAAGAGAGGAAGAAGAATCTGGTGGAAGTTGTGCTGCTTCTGATGGTCAGGAAACTGATGGTGAATGGGATTCAGAGGCTATGAGTCGAGGTTTCCTAGCTAAGACCAACCAGGAGTGGGAAAGTGAGATAACCAGCATTACCAGTAGTCAAGACATTGTTTTGTTTGCTGATGTACTATTTCCTGCTGATGATGAATTGCATTAACACATGTCATAATTCCAGTAGAATCAGGCTGGTATGTCCACCATGTTTTGGAGTATTAATAGTGGTGAAACTGGGATCATCATCACCTCTGCAGAATGTGGTGGTTTAAGTAACAGGCCCAGCAGTGATATGGGACAGATGGTAGTAGATTCTCCTAGTACTAGTGCTCAAGTAGCAGCATCAGCACCAGACACCATTTTGAGTGCTTCTAGGAAGAAGGTGTGCAGTCAAGAAGATCCTTCCTATTTCCCACTAAGAAATAATGGATGAAGGAATACTTTTCATTGGTGGCAAGGAGTATGCAAGCATCACCAGTTGCAGTGTGCATACTTTATGGCACAGTTGTAAAGAGGGAGAAGGAGGGGTCATACCTTGGCACATCCAACCTACTAAAGCACATGCAGCACAACAATAATGAGGTTCCTGTAGAATATGTGCAGCTGTCCCCCAAGAAAACCAGGTGCTACTTTCACTGCGCCCCTTGTCCGTCCCCAAAAACAAGAATAATGTGGCACAAAAAACACAAAAAAGTGAGGCAAACCCCACCAGCCCAGAACATCAACAGCATTACCTGTATCATCATCTAATGCTAGGGTCTGAGGCCAGGGTACCACTAATATCCCATTTGTTCCCCTGGTGCCCTCATGGTCCTCCATCCTGGCCCTACCACTGACAAATTTGCCACCAAAAAATATTGGTAGCAGACAGTGGTTCTGTAGATGTAAGGCTCTAGCAGTATATCTCCACACATTGCACATTGTGTGGTGCAATGACCACACATGAGAATATGGTGGAAATAAATAAAATGTAGGAGATAAGAGAGCGTCAACAGACTGTCCATCCTGTAGAATATGTGATGCTTATTTCAGGGAGGGTAAATTATTATATTGAGTGCACTTGTGGCCCATGGGAAGTGTCAGCCACCGACCACCCCACTATCACTTGTTCTTTTTGTGACCGACATCATTAATAGTGTCAACATACTTAACCCTTTGAGTGCCATAGGGGTGAGCAACACATTGCTTTGCAATGCGTTGTGTACCCCTATGGCACTTAATGGAATAATTAGAGCAGATGTTACAATGTGTGTGATCTCAGTCACTATCTCCACAGCCTTTTCACACATACTATGTTAATTGCAGTTGTTGATAACTGCACAGTCTATCCCTGTTCCCAAGGAAAGATATTCCCCATGATTTTAGAAGAGGTGGAGGAGGTGGAGAAGGATAATGGTGATTTGACAACTATTTTACAGATGCATCTGAAGTGGTGGATTCTTATTGTTCTGCTGCTGCCTCAGCACTAGGGTTAAGCGGAAACACCAGCTCCAACTGTCCCATGTCACTGCTGGTGCTGGCTGCGCTTGTACAGTATAATTTGTTTGTTTCGAAAAGAAGAAAAAAGAAAGAAGAAACAAAGTAGGACCTATATAGGCACTCAACCTCTATTAATAAACAGTAACCACCATATAAATATATAAACAATATTTATTAATAACATCCCAAATATTAGGTCATATAAATACAAAATTGAGTTCAAAAGACCCCACAATACCTCCTGGGCATCGTACAGTCTACACACCACAAATACAACCCACACTACATATCCACCCTCCCACCCTACTAAAGCACTGGTGCCAGTGTATATAGCTAGTAAAAAAAGTGATGAAAAAACATGAAAAAAATTATTGAAAAATAACGGATGATGAAAATGAATGATGGAAAAATACACAGTGATGATTGATGATAATGGAAAACACATCATAGATGTGATGGCTGTCCTTCCATCAATCAGTATCCTCAGCAATAAAGCATCTATCTCATTATTCTCCGGGGATGGTGGTCTCTGACAGGCATACACATAAGTCCACACTCTCTCCAATATGAACCTCAGTACAGTCAATTGTTAGTCATGAAATGGCAAGATGAAAATTAGCGTGTATAGTAACATCGATGCATACGCAATTGAGTCTGGCAGGTAGTGTATACACAATAGACCAATTTCTGTATTATCATATCCTGGTCATATATTCAGTACCCATACAGCATTTATATAATCCCGGGTGCCTTTCTGCTCCTTCCACGGAGCCTACCACCACTCACAAATCACCTCTCAATGCACTATAATAGATTTATTTTCCACGCTTAAAATCGATTGCCTGATACAGTTATTGGATCCCAGCATGCCACCATCCAATGATTCAGTCTTGAGAAAGTCCACGGGAACGAGGACGAAACGTGTTGGCGTTGTGGGATACGCACTGACCCTGGTATATGGAACTTCTTGCTGGTTGAAGGATGGATCCCATGGAGGAAGGGTCTATGTGAAATAGATGAAGGGTCTATGTGAAATAAAATAAATGGTGGGATATCCATTGTGGTATCAAAAGAAAGCCCTTGTGTGAGAAAAACTGGTAAATAATGTATATGTCTGGAATAAAAGAGTTAGAGGGAAAACACTGTTGAACAAAGACATTGTCAAAAAGGTCAGAATTGCTCCGGTCCTTAAGTGCAAACCACCTCAGGTTTTCCCGGTCCTTAAGGGGTTAACATACCTACATCTTTGTGGTACTGTATGACAAAGATCTGCAAGTATAAAGTGGTGTGCCAATGGCATGGGTGACGTTACAGCTGGCCTTTACTACTAGTGCCAGAGCCAGAGTGCTGTTGCCCAATGATTGAAAAGATATCAAATGATCAGTGACAGTCGTATAGTATGTACTGTGTCCAATAGTTCACATTTCTGTGGTCATGTGAACATTCTTGCTTTACGATGTTTCCAGCCCTTTGCTTCTGATACCAACCATCTGTTTGTTCTAATCGGGCACAGCAATCACTGAAAAATAACTGTAGGCTTGGAATACACTAACAGTGTGGAACTCATAACATTAGTTCTTTAAAAACTTTGTTTTTAACTAAAGAAGAGAGAAGTATGTCAACCACCAATGTTTTGGCAAGTTTGCTATTCCGGAAGCTTACTTTTGGATTATTTTTGCGCAGTTTTTGACTTCTTTCTAGGTGTGAGTTGGTAGCACATATAAGAACTGTGTAACTGTAATAGACTGAGGGTGTTCCTGAAGGACTGCTACTGCTAGAGGGGCTAGCTGTTGCAATAGCATTAGTAGTAGGTGTTAAGAGATGATGGTGCACTCATAGTAGGATTGTGTATGTTGATGATCTGTGTTGCTGCTTAGTCAACAATAGTATGTGTGACTGGGTGGGGACTGGAAAGTGGTGATGTTGTTGATGAAGTTGATGATGACCAAAATGAAGATTGTGTATTTTTATGCATGTTCACTTGTCCAGAGTGAGGCTTTTTTGATCTCTCAAATTTTTTATAAACAGGCATATTTCTCCTTTTCAGTGATCGAAGACTGAGCATTTAACTGTCAACTATTGTTTGGGCCATATTGTTATTCCTCGCACTCTATAATTCATCTGCATAAGAAGAAGGGGTGGAAATCAATTATTATTATCATCAATAATTAGGTCAGCAGCAATGGCATCTGCTTCTTTCCCGCTACTTTCATATATCACCTTTAAAAACCGCTTTTTCAGGAGGCAGATCATCATCATTTATTGCTTAAGTTTACAAGCTACAGCAACCACTGCATGAAAATAATCCAAAAGTACACCTGTATAATGGCAAACTTGTCAACATTTTGGCAGTTGACACGCTGACCTATTCTTTTGTTGAAAACAGAGCTTTAAAGAAGTGATATTGTGTTGCACTTCAGTGGCATATCCCAAGCCACAGCTGTTTTCCAAGAAACTTGTATGACCGACACACAAGTGGCCAGACCATAAGTTGTTCATAACAGTCCAGACAGGAAACAAGGGTGATTAGAACATGGCAATTGCCAGTGTGAATTAAGCAGAAATAGTCTCCCCCTGGGTGAGAAGGGAACATTCAACTAATTGTATAGGGTTGTCTTATTGTGGTAATTTAAGCCAATACATTGAATGTATATACCACTGCAATTTATTTAACCAGTAATAGAGGGTTACATATATCAAATGCCATATAAAGTCTTTAAAATGCCAAAGAAGTCTTACATGCAGTGTTGATGGGTCATGTGGGCAGGAGCTGGTCACAACTGTCTGTTTTATATAACCCATAGGTTTGTATGAGTGAGGCAGGAGTTGTTGTAGCAACACCAATATATCAATTTACAACATAATCTCAGAAAATGCAGTGCCCCTTGATGCAGAACACCGTTGTGCCATTACTTTCCCTTTAAGTGTTTTCACACGTAATCAATAGTGAAAATGTGCTTAATGAAATATCAATACGGTGATGATCATTTGTATGTGACGAACAAGCTGTTGGACTATTTCATTTAGTTAGCTGAGTAAGTAGTCATTTACAGGTGCATCAAACAGTAAGCTTACTACTTGACCTTTTCTAAATGCACATATGGATATAATGGCTGACTAATGTAATGTTACTATATGAAAATGAATTGCTGTCTTCCTTAAGTTCCTTTATATTTGAGTGATCACATCTCACATGGTGAAGAGGAGGTTAGGTTATAAGCAAATAAGCATCTGAAGAACTGATCTGAGCTTACATATACTTGTTCCAAATAAGCAATGGATCCTTCAGTAGTTTTTGCACACTAAACATGAGAAAAATGTTAATATTTTTGTCTAGCAAGTAGCTTATTTTATTTTTGCATTGGCAAAGCATGCAACACTTAAGCAAAGCAGAATTACATGACACGTGGCTTTCCGCTGGAAAAGGACAAATCCTATATAATAATTCGCTAAAATGCGCGTAACCCCGCAGTCATGCGCAGTAGAGAGTGCTGCGCGTGCTCTAGTCATACGCAGTAGAGACTGCCAGTGATGAGGCTGATACAGAGCAGGGCGCTCCAAAGGAGCATCCCGCTCTGTATCAGCTGCTGCGTGGGCAGTCTCTACTGAGCATGACTGCACCGCAACCAGCTGGCACTGTATCAGCCTCGGTGTGAGCAGTCTCTTCTGAGCATGACCTCACCGTGACCGGCTGGCATTGGCACTGTGGCCCGTGTAACGGGCTCTTCAACTAGTCTATAAATAAAATACAATGAATTGAATATAAAATATACGCTATTATTGGATCAATATCTAGTTTGTATAACTACTACTCATTTTATTAAAGACAGTCCAATTTTTCTTATATTTACAACTGCATTTTCTGTTTTTTGGCATACAAAAATAAGGAATTGCAAAAACAAACACAAATCTCTTCCTGTGACCTAAAAAAAGAATAAGTAGCCTAATTTTTTCCTTATTGTGGATGTATAATAGACTCATATAATTATGTAAAATATACTGGACATATACATTTGGCTAAAAAAACCAACACTAGTTCAGGAAAACTTGTGGCTTTCCAGTTGTTGTTCTACAACTCCCATCATTGGTCGGAGGAGGATGTAGCTATGTAGTGTTTTTCTATGGACTTTCTTTGTCAATAATCTAAAACCTTGTAGGTGCTATGTTAATTCTAATCAAAACTTAAAATCACTTTCACCAGTTTTAACAGGACTTTTAAAGGGATAGTAATGTTTCATAATAAAAGCAGCTCTAATTAATCATCATAGTATTTGGACTTTGGAGAGTGTTATTTCAATTCTGTCAGAGTTGTAGTTCAAGAGTAATCCAATGACAAAGTATCCTCCTCCCACCCCTTTTACACTGCTCAGCCAGAGCAGAAGGGAGGTGCCCAGGTAGATTGCAGAGAGGGACAAACTTCAATTAAGATAAGGGAAAAACTTGTCAAGGGGAACGTGGCTTTCTTTGTTCTCACAGGAAGATTATCCTCTGTTGTTATCTGTCTGGTCTATGGACTGCATTCCATATCTGAGAAGAGATGGCTTACACTTGGTAAAAGGGGCGGGTGGGGAAACTTTGCTTGTGAATATCTCTCAAACCATAAAGGTTTGAGAGATAAGACTTATATCATTCTTCGTGTTTTTTTAATGCCTACAAAGTAAAATAAAGATAAAACGAAGTATTACTATCCCTTTAAAAACTGACGGTATAAAAACCGTTTTTTCAGACAGTGGAAAAAAGCATTCTTTGAAGTATAGAATTTAAATACAATTAACTGTTCTATTTATACAGCCATTTTAAAATCAGAATTTTTTAAAGTTAAAAATATAATTAATACAATCATATTTTGAATATATAATTTGTTTTGATCCTAAATTCAACCACATCCAATTTTAAGATAATTTCTTTATAACTGTGTTTTAACTAGAAGTGACATTATCTCTGAACCTTGACGGTAAAATTTTTTATATATTTTTTAATAATTCCATTTTATATATTTTTTTTTCTTTTGAAAATAAGGCCCTATGACTTTATTTTTAATGTATTTTATTGCAATCAGGTAGCATTAGAGAGACAAACAGATAATCAGGTACAGCAATGCAGACAGATATTATTGTGATGCAAAATGTACAATCATGGACATACAAGATTGACCTGATTTGCAGGTTTTTTCTTTTTTAAGATATAAACAAAAAAAAAAACAAAAACCCTCACAACCCTGAAGACCCTATGATGTTTACACGAGGTCAGATAGGAAGTTGAGAGCATCTTTTACACATATTTACTAGAACTTAGCTTTTAGATAAATTATGTTTTGTAATATTTACATTTTTTTTCTTACTAGTCTTTAAAGGTTGGTTCACACTTGAAATGACTTGACCCTCCTTGTAAAGAAGTATAGAGCATTGTCTGCAAGATTGTATTTTTACTGTGGATGCACAGTATTTTACACATGCTCCTTTAGTACACTTTAAAGTATCATTATCCATTCTGCTGTGTACTGTCTGGATAGGAGATTGGCTGACGTCAGTTTGAAACAGGAAAAAAATTGGGAGTATAATCTGGTGTTTACTGGATTTTACATGCCAAAAGACACAAGTGCCCGCAGTTTTACAATTCCGATGACACATTTATGTTCATATTATGCCAAGTGTGAACCATGCTTCAAGTTATATGATAATTTTTTCTCAATTTCTCAAAAAAGTACCCTCTTTTTATATATATTTTATATACTAATAAATTAGTAAGTGTAATTCAACGTAGATGGGATAATTTCACAATTTGACAAGAGCCCAATTACTTGGTTGGTTGAATACTAGTGATGGGCCAGGAAATGATCAGTATTTTAGTTATTGTACCCAAGAAGACACATGCTTAATTAAATGCTATAAGAATATAATTATGTATGCAAGACAAACTTGAGGAGAACAGAAATGCCAGTTATTGCTTCTCCTGACAGAATACTTCATAAATAGAAAAAACATTCAAATATTCTTGATGTTTTGTATAATTTTAGATATGTGGTGCATGAGAAACAAAAATATAAGGAAGTCTGTACAAAGAGGAACTGGAGTAATTCTGGAGTAAACCAAAAATAAATAAACATCTCCATTTATTTAAATGGGACTTTTAAACCCTGAATACAAGAGAGTATTGGACCGGAGACCTCTCTAGCATTCAATGGGGTATAAGTCCTATATAAGTCATAAGTCCTATAACCTATCTTTTTAGTAATTAGGAACAGATTTACCCCAAAATGATCTAGGGTTATACACCTTTAAATACCTTATTCTCCAAGGTACCATCCGTAAAAAATTATCCCATTGCAATTGCATTTATGATTGGTGTCTCGGAAGTGATATTGATTTATTGGCTGTTGAAGGGCCTGAGATAAGATAATCAGCCTTTCTAAATAGAAAAGGAATAAGTACATTATACATTAATGTATACATAAATTGCATTTGGTCTGCACAAACAATTCACCAGATTGTCTCTATGTAGGATAGTCTACACATTACACATACATTAAAACGTTTAGGGTTAGATGTCCCTGTGTAGGATAGTCTGCATAGTACACATACATTAAAATGTTTAGGATTAGATTTTAGGGATATACTATAAAATAAATACAGTTAACAAATGCTATTCGGACACACAGGATATTTAAATCATAGTTCCTAGTTATACTGTTTGGTGTTAGTATATCTGTAAGCTCTAAAGTGTCTCTCCACTAAAGACTTTTCTTGGAATACAATGTATCTTTCTCAACATTGATTAAGTATGAAAAATAAAATCCATTAACCCTTTGAGCACCAGAGGGGTATGCAATGCATTGCAAAGCAATGAACTGCGAACCCCCTATGGCACTCAAAGGGTTAAATCAGCTTGGTTTGTTGCAAATGAACAAATCTGATAAATTACAGATCTATGAATCCCCAATCAGTTTTCTGTAGAATTATAGATCACCATGTGCATAGATCTATATGGGTGTAAATGTTGTCTAGTGGGGAACAGACTTGTGTGAACTGGTTCGGTTTGGACGAATAGGGGGTCATTTGGACCAAATCGAATGCAAGGTTCAAATTTGAAAAAACTCCGAATAGAACAATCCTGGGTCTGAATTTCATTAAAAAATTTCGGAATTTCAGACAACGGGCTTCCCGCACGCGCTCTACTTTCTCTCCCTCTCTAGTCCAATTAGCTTCTTTCTTACATGGTGGGTTTCTTCTGTAGTCCAATGAGCTACTTTGTTTCATGATTGCGGTTGGACTAATAACACAGACACCCAAACAACCTGCATTTCCTGTTACTCCGTTGTTTGAGCTCAGAGAGAGAAGAAGCAGAGAGAGAGTGTCCAAAAAAGCCATTTGTTAGCCAGTCTAGTGCCAGTCTAGTGCCTTATAGCCAGTCTAGTGCCTTATTGCCAGTATCAGGAGTGGATTTATTTTAAGTTACACAGCTAATCTGACAGTTGTGTAGGCAGGCATCCAGCAAAATTTCCTTATTGCCGCAGCAAGTCATCTTTGTTCCTGCTTAAAAATATTAGGGATTTGATTAAAGTAGTTCCAGGGCGACACAGGCAGTGTGCCATTTGTGTAGGCAGACAGGCATGCAACAAAAGTGCCTTATTGCCACAGCAAGCCATCTTTGTTCCAGTTCAAAAATATTAGGGATTTTGTTAACTAAGTTCCAGAGTGAGGCAGCCAGTGTGCGTTTTAAGTAGGCTAGGCAGGCATCCAGCAAAAGTGCCTTATTGCCACAGCAAGCCATCTTATTTAAACAAAGCATTTGTTTAAATAAGTTCCAGAGTGACACATCCAGTGTGCCATTTGTCGTGTGGCAAGGTCTTAAAATTTTAAAATTATTGTAGTACACTACTTACCTATCTGTAATGGATTTGAGTCATAGTTAACAACCTGATGTTGCTCTTCCTGGTACCAGCTGCTATGATCCAGAAACCGCCAACACCACCACAGTGCGGTCGTTTTCAGGCAGAGCTAGCAGCAGCAGGCGACAAAAGAAGAGGACTGTTAGTAGTACTAGTCAGACTCAGCAGCAGCTCTCCAAACTAAAAACTAGAAAAATGAAGAGAACTGCAGGTCATTCTACCTCTTCTAGCAATGTAGAGAGGTCCAGATCCTCCTCTAAGACCATGAAGCAGCCGTCACCTGTGTCCCATCAGCTTTTTATGATGATCCCCCCAAAACCACTTGCACAATGACTAGTGCTACTGCCAGTTTAGTCACCACCTCCACTACTGCCAGTTCTATAAACTTGGGGAGATCTAACGTGTGTAACACTACTGGTCAGACACTGCGAGCAGTGTCAACACAGGATTTTTACAGCGAACGTCCGTGTAAACAGCCCAAATGGAAATGATTGCAGTATTTAGATAACATTTTTCCTGCCACCGCTGTCACTGCCACTGAGAGCATATCTTCTCCAGAAAAGGTTATTGAGGGACATAGTTTACCATTTCCCGGTAGCCACCAGGCAGAAGAGGGATTTCAGCAGGTCTCCCCAAAATCTGCTGCTGATGATGATCTTTCTTCTTGTACAATCCTACAAGACGTAGAAGAATCTGAGGGATCAAGGCCTCCTACGCTTGATTTTTCCCCTGAGATTAATTTTTCCCCTGCTTCCCACAGTACTCCTGTTTCACCAGCTACATTATTGATGACACAACACTTGCCTCTACAGTTCCATTTGAGCCTCCCAGCCAGATAGTACCTGCTAGTGTCTCTGCCAGCAGGGCATATCTGTCCATATTTTGCTATTATTTTGTGTTGCCTGTAGAGGGCGATCGTTTACCTTATTTTTCTTTTAATAAAACTGTGTTTTATTTTACCACTGGTCTGAGTGTCTTAAAAACCGTTACAATCTAGTAGTGAAGGCTGCTCTTGAGGATTGCAGTAACACTGGACGGTTGCCAGCACTTCTGGAGTTGTGAGGTCAAATTACTGGCCACTTTCATCGGAGCGTCAAAGATAGCCAGCTCCTCAGGGAGGAACAGAAAAAGGCAGACCTCCCAGAGCACCGCCTAAAAACAAGATGTTGAGACCAGGTGGAACTCCACCTTAGATATGCTAGAGCGTATCCTGGAACAGAAAAAGGCAATTCACACAATGTCATGTCACCATTTCATTGGCAGCAACAGAACATTGGGCAGGGCTGACTGGGCCCTGATGAAACAGGTTGTGACAGTCCTCACCCCTTTCCGTACTTTGATGGAAATCTTAAGCAAAGAGAACGCTAGCCTGGCTGAAGTCATTCCCCTCTTCACACACCTCTCCTTAAAAATGGACGATTTCCTTGCCCATAGGGAAAGCTTGCCTTATGCTGAGGGTAATATACTCCCTGATGTTGCTGCCCTTCTAACAAAGGTGAATGGACAATTGTCCAGAGTTAATGCTTGTCATGATTTGCAATCCTCAAATCAAAGGCATGATGGCACTTAGTTCCAATTCCCTCACGGTCTGGAGGGAAAAATTGATAGCAGGGTGACTGAGAGGCAAAGAAAAAACAGGACTCAGTCACAGGAGGCGGGAGAAGATTCCGCAGATGAGTAGGAGGAGTGTGGTGGTCTTCCGGGTACTATCTGTAGCAGCGCCAGTAGCACTTCATCTTGTTCCGGTAGAGCAGCTGCTGCTTTTTATGCTGAGGCAATGGACAGATTATGCTTCGGACAAAACAAACAGCTCCCCATAAATAGAAAAAGTTATGAGTATGAGGTTAAGGCTTACCTTGCGGAACCTTCTTTGCCCCCAAGTACAGATCCCTTGACTTTCTGGGATAACAAGAGGGCTGTATGGCCTATTTTATATCTGTTAGCCCAGGAGTTGCTTTCTTGCCCCCAAGCACTGTTCAGAGTGAGGGGGTATTTTCCTTAACAGGAAATATACTTAGTCCCCAGTGCTCTCACTTGGCCCCCCAGCTCATGGAGAAAATTACTTTTTTAAAAGTCAACCTGCTAAAGCTGGGTTACCTTTCTCTCAGGTTCAATGCAAATTAGAAAAACAAAAAGGTCTTAATCTAGAATCATCCATAGTACCATAATACGCTGAGCGTCCAGCTTACCCAGCTCTAGAACAGTGGTTGCTTGGGCAGAGGACACCCCCCTGACTTGGTGGGACACAGGGGGGAATTTAAAGTCTACATTGTTGTCCTACTATACAGGTTGTTCAGTTTTGCTGTATTGTTTTCTATCTCTTCTAAAAAAAAGTGTAGTTTATCTATGAGTCCTGCTCCAGTGTTCTGCAGTGTGCTGCTGGCTACATCTGCAGTGTTGCTGTCATCCTGAGTCTGCCTCACATCAGTCATTCTCTGTTGCTGTATCCATCTACTGAGTCCTGCTCCAGTGTTCTGCAGTGTGCTGCTGGTTACATCTGCAGTGCTGCTGTCATCCTGAGTCTGCCTCACACCAGTCATCCTCTGTTGCTGTTTCCATCTACTGAGTCCTGCTTCAGTGTTCTGCAGTTTTCTGCTGGCTACATCTGCAGTGTTGCTGTCATCCTGATTCTGCCTGCACCAGTCACCCTCAGTGTTCCTTCTAATAGCTATATCCATGCTTCATCCATAGTACAATAAGGCTAATGCTCCACCTTACCCTGTTCCACCGTCTTCGTTTCGACCCTAGAAATGGTTCAATTTATTTTTATTTATCTAATTTTGACTTTTATTGCATTTTTAAAAGCATGGCAAATTCGGATGAATAATTCGGTTTTTACCCGAATTTCATCTGAATCGAACGGGACTGGTCCGAATTTCGGATCCATCGAATTAAAACAAAAACTTGTCCGAAAACGAATTTTAACGAGTTTTTTTGCTGTGCACAAGTCTAGTAGGGAATAGAGTCCACAGTAAATGGATCCGGAATGGGTGTAACTAGGAATTGAGTTTAATGACATAACAGTCAGTTGAAGTATGTTATAGTGGCTAAAGCAAGAGAGTGCTTTTCAATACCTGTTTACCAAGGTATATATTTATATTTTGATGTAAGGACTGCCATAGATATGCTACTTAACTGGTCTTAACTGTAACCTCAACTAAAAAAAAAAAAGTTACACCTTTATTAGCTTATTCAGTAGCTTTAGTGCGTAAGCTTTCAAGACCATATACAGGGCCGGATTTACCAATAGGCAGACAAGGCACCTGCCTAGGGCGCCAGATTTTTAGGGGCGCCGCCGGGCCTGGCAATGGCCTGTCACTCCCACTGGCCCGCCCACTTGTGGTTCCCCAGTAAATGCTGTGAGGTGAGTGCGCTCCAAACTCAGTCAGAGCGGATGCACTGCCCGGACTGACCCGCCCGTGAGTCTTTGCTCACTTCCTCTTCAAGTCTCGCAGTATGACGTGGTAATAAGCAGCCGTTCACTATGTATAGCTTGCACGGCTGCTTATATACAGGATAGTGCCTGGACTGCACTGATGCGGAGTATCCTTCCTCCATCCATCCTCCGCTATGCTGGGCTCGCATGTTCCCCTGCCCCTGGGCTGTGAGGTTAGCAGGGGGCGCCTCAGCAGGCAACTGGATTATGAACTGATGCACTTCCATGTACAGGACCCGCCACGGCTGCATCGCAAGAGCGGCCTTCCGGTCCAGTACGGCTGCAACGGGGTGGGAGTCTGTGTCTGTGGAGGAGCAGCCTCCAGCAGTTTTCTACAGCCAGGTGACAGCAGGACCGGATTCAAGGTCCAACCAGGGCCTGCAGGGTTGGGGACCCATTGATGTTGGTTGGAGTTGCGGGAGGTGGGTGACGGCCTTTGGGTTTCTAGCCACTGGTCTTATGCATAAGAAGAAGAAGAAGAAAAAAAGTGTATATGTGTGTGTATGTATTGGGGTGTGTGTGTGCGAATGTGTGTATGTAGTTATATAATATATATATATGTGTGTGTGTGTGTGTGTGTATATGTAAAAAAAAATACACAGGAAACAACAAAGACACAGGAAACAACAAAACCAACACCAAAATAAAACAATAAAAAAATTAAAATTAGTAAAAATGTTTCTTGAATACATAAATAATGAAGGGGAAACCCGATGCGGGAAAACAACGCAAAAAAAAAAAAAAGTATATGTGTGTGTGTGTATGGCTATGTGTTTGTATATATGTGTGTGTATGGCTATGTGTATGTATGTATATGTATATATACATGTGTATATGTGTAGGTATATATGTATGTGTAACATGTGTGTGTGTGTGTGTCTGTACAGCTATGTATATGTAGATAAACCAAACAAAAAACTACTGATATTAAACCTATGAATACTTCTTCTCCCTGATGGTGCTCAAGTACCTGTTGCGGGTGGTGTTTTGCTTATTACTGTGACGGCACCTGGTATCCACGCTGTCCTTGCAGCAGGATTTTTGGCTCAGCGGTCATCGCTGGAGTCTCCAGTGGGTTTTCTGTTAGTCCTTCTAGGGGGTGTCCAGATCCATGTCTGTTATAGGTGGTGTCTTAGGGGAGCTTCTGCCGTTCCTGGGGCATGGGGAGACACTGGTGCTAATGACGTAATGGATGGCTCCAGTGGAGTATTCCTGGGTGGGACACGGGGAGCATGCATAACGATCCTTGGGTACTGATACCCATCACATCCGCTGTGCATCTGGATTTGTGGTGGGGTTGTTCCGTGCATAGGTGTAAAAAAAAACCAAAACAGGTATACCTGTATTTATCAATATTAAAACATGTACTTAATACATGTAATTAATATTAATGTGAATAATCGATCTAAGATAGGTGTGGCCACAAAAGTGGGTGTGTTTAAATATGAGAGGGTGTGGTTGTGGGTGGGGAAAAGGAGGGGCTATGGGTGCCACAAGGTGTTGTGCCTAGGGGCACCTGAGATGTAAATCCGGGCCTGACCATATAGGTTTTCCCATGCCTGATGAATAGACCTAAGTGGTCTTGAAAGCTTGTACTCCTACTTAGCCTATAAAGGTATTAATTACTCTACTTGTCTCTAACATATACAGGTAGTTTGTTAAGTTTGAGGTTGCAGTTAAGAACAATTAGGTAGAATATCTTAAGCATTAATACCTCAATATATAATACACAGGTATAGGATATGAAATTCACCCCCATGGCAACCAAAACGTAGGTACTGCAGAATTAATACTGGGTCAGGGCCAAAGGACTTTGATATGTAAGCTTAATTGCCCTGTGACTTCTATAAAATTTTGTGTATATTTTAAGATACTTCCTGTTGTCCTGTCCTCTGATATGGAAGCTCAAGTGATGCATTTTTAAAATAAAAGTACCTCAACTAGGGGTGTTACACCCCAGAACCCCCAAATGCTTTGCAGGTTGCCCATGGAGAGGAGGCTCAATCAAATGGCACATAAAATTATTTCTATTGATTTATTTTTTCAGTGTGTGTTGGGGGAGGTTTAAAATTTCTGTCTTCTTATTTTTAAGAAATGGTAAAGATTTTTAGATTAAAGTTTGAATAGAGTTACAATATTATGGAATTTACTTCTATAGTATAAATATATTAATAGATAATGACTCTGCACATGTGGGGGTTTACATTTTTTTTGTAGGGGGAGGGGAGTGGGAAGTATAAGTAGGGTTTAGAAGATAAGATGAAGACAGTAAATGAGTAGAGGGAAGCATAGGAAATGGGTGAGGCGACAAAGGGATTGGAAAAGAAAGGAGATAGGGGAAAGTGTGATAAGGAGATTTAGGAACATAAATGACAAAGGGGTTAGAGAGGGGAGAATTTGGGATGGAGTGGAATGGTAATACATGAGAATATATAGTAATGATCAATAGGGATCCAATGTGACTAGCAATCAGCTGGCTTGCTACATCATTTTGCTAAGTGGCCCCTAAAACGTATTGTGCTCAAAAGTAGATAATTGTATTAGAGTAGCTTGAAATATACAGACTAAATTTGTAGTTATATTTGTGGAGATTTATAAAAAGTCTTCTTAGTGTACATTTAAGAACTGTCGCTAAAGTTCATAACATCGAGTCGTATTTATAAAGAAGTAAAGTCAAGTTTATAAATATGACTATCTGAGAATATTCTGAGAAAATTCACAACTGAGAATATTTTTTCGCGCACATATCGATCACTATATACTTCCATTAAGAACAGGTTATACCTGGTGTTAAGATTTTATCACTAAAGCTGCCTTTATTTTTGGCAATTGGCATATTTCTTTATAAATACACTACTGTAAAAGCCAGTGTACACAAGCCAAGGTCTGGTGAGGGAAAGATGCTGGTCCTGCTCTGCGTACTGTCTCCTCCTCACTGGTGGCGCACGTGATGCAGTCATGTACAGTAAAGACTGCCCAAATGCGCAGAATTCTCCCAGCATTCCTACACCTCCCAGCATTCTGTGCGTTCGGGCAGTCTCTACTGCACATGACTGTATCAGACAAACATTCTGGCCTTTTATATTATAGGATTGTGCCACAATTCTTATTTGGACAAGACCATTTCTACTCCACTTTTCAAAAATGTCAACTGACTGGAGTTAGCACTTAAAAACATGTTGCTTTATTTATTTATACATATCCTTATGTCACTTTGGGACAATTTTAAAGACACTTTCTCTATTACAGTTTTATAAATCTCCCCTATTGTTCTGTAACAGGCAAAACAGTGGATAACAGACAATATAACATAAAATATAGCATTAAACAATGACTAATATTGCAGATACAGGGTGTCCACATGAATTGCCTGGGCTAGAAATAAGAGGTTCAGTCTTTAGATATAAAAACAGAAGGTCTGAGGAGGTGCTTTAGTCAACTCTAGTCTTTGGGTAAGTCATACAAAAATTGAGGCAAATAAACATGTTGCAAATAAAATAGATATAGAAAACAAGTGCATTCACACTGCTGAGAGATGTATATTCCTACAGTTATTACCATTTAAAGTCTTGTTTTTTTCTTACATTTACAGTGCCCAGGTTCCAATTAGTTATTCTGTTACATTTTCTGGGAGAGATGAGTCATTGACAAACAGTTAGAATGTGACTATCATGCTGTCAGTTTGAACTTTCAGGAAGTAATCACACTTCCTGACAATTTAAATTATTATAACATTTGAATAAAACAACTGACAGCAGTGGGAGTACCTTTGCTTTACTCGACCGGAAAAGCCATATAACACGGATTTTCAGAAAAATGTTTACTGCTCTTTTACGTGTGTGGCAGTCTGTGATAGCACTTAAAACATAACTTAAAGGGATAGTAGTGTTTCATAAAAAATGCAGCTCCAATTAATCTTCATAGTATTTGGGCGATGGAGAGTGTTATTTCAATACTGTCAGAGTTGTAGTCCAAAAGTAATTGAAGTATCCCCCTCCCGCCCTGATATAACACTGCTCAGCCAGTGCAGAAGGGAGGTGCCCAGGTAGATTGCAGAGAGGGACAATCTTCAATTAAGATAAGGGAATAAGCTGAAAAACCTGTCAAGGGGGCAGGGCTTTCATTGTTCTCACTGTAAAAAGATTGTTCCTTGTTGTTATCTGTCTGGTCTATGGACCAGATTCCACATCTGAGGAGAGCAGTGTTACACTAGGTAAAAGGGGAGGGATGGGGATACTTTATCATTCAATTACTCTTGAACTATAACTCTGACAGTATTGAAATAACACTCTCCATCACCCAAATACTATGAATATTAATTGGAGCTGCTTTTATTATGAAACATTACTATCCCTTTAAGTTATGTTTTAAGTACTATCACTGCTACACACATAAAAGAGCAGTAAACATTTTTCTGAAAATCTATGTTCTATGGCTTTTCCTGTCGAGTAAAACAAAGGTACTCCCACTGCTGTCAGTTGTTTTATTCAAATGTTATAATAATTTAAATTGTTATGAGCTGCTGTTTTTGTGAAACATTACTATCCCTTTAATTACTGTTAATAATTAAAAGTATATACTAAAACATATCTTTCCAGGGGCTTGATGCTGTTAGCCCCGCTATTTGTAAAACAGGCGGTAATGGTTTGACAGCACGTTTTACTATTCTATAAACAGTGCTGTTAACACCAAAAACCACACAAAAATGTTTGACGGGTGAGAAAATTTCAGCCATTGAACAGTAACTAAAAACAGTGGCCTTTGCTATCCTATTCCATCTGGTGGCTTCACTGCATGTTTAGGATGCACTTTTCATGGCATACATTTTGTGCCATGAGAAGGCAGGTGCAGAGCCCAAAACCGGAGGTCAAAATCAGCGGTATATTTTGGAAGACTGGTTGAAACAAACAAAAAGATTAACCCTATGAGTGCCAGCGGGATATGCAAATCATTATACAGCATTGCATACCCCACTGGCACTTATAGGGTTAATCCAGAAACAGTTTCATACATGTCCCAACAATTAAAAACTTACCAGTAATCCTGATGTCCAGCAGGGTTGTGGTCATCTTCTTCTTTTCTTCAGTCTTCTTTTCTTCCTCTGATCGTCTTTTTTTCACTGAAAATATAAAACAATCCATTAGCGTTTTGTATTTGAAAAATTAAAAAAAAATATTCCCCCAAAGATGCTACTGTTAACTGTTTCAGCGCCAGATGGGTAGCCCTCTGGAGCTCAAAGGGTTACTATTTGTGGTATCTTGTATGTAGTAAAGATGTTTAATGTGCAATGTTTTTAATTTTAATAAGTACTCCTTCTGTGTCAGTATCTTTTAAAAGTTTCCAGTTTGTTACCCTCTTGCCTCTGCCTCCTCCATAATAATAAGAGATATTGACACATCTGTGTTATTTTGCTATATGTATAACATAATATAACTCCTGCTTGGATTGTCATGTCTCCTCCTTGGATTAAGGGCATATAATGCTTGTGATTTGTACGAAATTGTCATATAATGAGCTCTCTTATTGTTGTGTATTCCAATTAAAGGGACAGTAGTTCTTGTATTAAAGTTGTGGTCCGAGTCGTCTTTATTATTATTATTATTATTATTATTATTTTTTTTTTTTTTTAACACATAGCACTATATTTCCATACTTACAGTTTTGTAATTCAAGCGCTGTTCAATCTGAAAGGATCCCCCTCCCACCCCTTCTGGCTACCTCCCTTCAGATCAGTAATCGGTAGTGGGACCGCATGGATGCAGTGAGGGACAACCTTCACTCAGTAAGTATGAGGAAAACCATGTCCCTCTTGACAAACGAGGGCAGGATTTTCCTTTTGCTTACTAAAGATTGCCCCTTGCCACGCTCCATCTGGACCAGACTGAGAGGCAGAGTGACACAGGGAGGGGGATCCTTTCGGATTGAATAGCAACTGAACTACAAAACTGTAAGTACTGAAATATAGTGTGTTAAAGAAACTAAAGACGAGTCGGACCTCAATTTTAATACAAGTATTACTATCCCTTTAAGTTAGCTGAAGAGTATCCTGTGTGAAAGTTCCTTATTAGTATAAGCCGAACTACAACAGTTTTTGGTTCAGTGATTCAGATAGCTATGCGTCATACACGGAGGACACCACATGGCCTGGCCTCCTCCACTGACAGCAGGCAAACAATAAGAACAATCATTTAAATCACTATATTAGTATTAACAGAGGTTATTTATTGGGGAGGGAAGGGTAGGATGCTAAGTTAATTCCTAGTCACAGGACTGCTAAGGTTTTTGGGGATTCTGGTTTAGATACCAGATGCAGTTACCAGCTTAGATACTGGTCCCATTAGATGTAGGTTCCTGGTTTAAATACCAGATGCAGTCACTGGTTTAGATCCTTGTCCCAGTAGATGTTTTTGTGTCAGCTGTTACAGGTTTGATGGAGGCTTTTGATTGATTGCAGAAGCGGTATGCAACACATTACATAGTAGTTTTGACTGAAAAAAGACTTGCGTCCATCAAGTTCAACCCTTCTACATTGCTCCCCATTTTGCAACTCAGGGGAGAAACCATCATGTTTTCATACTCTTGCTTTGGCCCCTTGGGTGCTAGAGAGAGGTGTACAGTACACTGTGCTGGGGACGTGTCTGGTGTCCAACAGATTAAGTTATTATTAATAATAATAATAATAATAATAATGGTTTTTCCAGGGTATCCTGAGAGCCCATATATATAACCAAGCCCTTAGAAAAGATCTTGCAGTCATTCAATTTTCTGCTCCGTCAGTCATCTAATACATTGATGATCTCCTGCTTTGTTCAGATTCCCCAGAAGCACATTCACAAGACCTCCACCTCCTTTACTTCCACTCAGTATTAAGGGACATAACATAAGTTTAACCCCTGTAAAAGTCACATCGCTCTCTCCAAAATCACTTATCTGGACCTTACAATTAGTTATGGCTATAGACATCTGACCCAAGACAGAAGAACAGCCATAGGCCAGCACCCCATCACAACCAATAGCAGAATCCTACAGGCCTTTTTGGGACTGACTGGATACTGCTGCTGAATTACCAGGTCTACTGGAGAAACACTTCATGAGATCCCCTCCCCCAATCCCTGACCAAGCCCTTGTAATGGTTTCGCCCTTTCTATCCTCATCCAACTACATTGTGATAGGAAACACCCTGTTGCCTACTTCTACACTAAGCTGGATCCATTTGCAGCCACTATTCCTGCCAATGTCCAAGCTGTAGCTGCTAATGTTCTGGCTGCACATGAAGCTTCAAGTCTGGTACAAGCCAGCAAACTCAGTATCCTGATTCCTCACAATGCACATACTATATTGAATAAAGGTTGCTATGTCACAACTGTCAGGTATACCACCTGAGAGATTACTCTCCTAGTAATAGTAATAGTGATTACAGTACCCTCTGCTGCCCTTCATGCAACCCTGTCACACTCATGCCAGGCCCAAGGGATCCACAAGATGATCATGATTTAGAAGCACTCCCTTCTCTGTAATTCTGACTGTCTGTTACACTGATAGTTCTTCTTTACTTGATGGGTCAAGGAACAGATGTGCAGGATATGCTAATGTGGATAACTTCACAGCAGTAGAATCTGGCCTACTGCCACCACCCTGCTCAGCTCGGATTGCAGAATTACATGCTCTCACTCACGCTTGCACCTTGACTAAGGACAAAACAGTGAACATATACACAGGCTAGTTCTATGCATGGGGGGGGGCAGTTACTTATTTTGGGACACTTTGGAAGCAGAGAGGTTTCTTTCCGCTACAGATATTCCCATACACAATGCATCTCACATTGATGTGCAGTACAACTTCCCTCACAGACAGGCATTATCACACTGACATGATTTTTAAAGGTAATGCCAGGGCTGACGATGCTGCTAAGATTTACATGTTTTTGCACTAGCACTTTACTGTTTATTATTTACCAGTGGGAGACTACATGTGTATTACAATATCATTACAATATTACATTACAACATTACAATACAATGTGTATTACAATATCATCATTACTACTGTAGTTACCTGTTTAGGGTGATTGTTTATTATACATTGCATTTATTAGATTCATTTGTCCTCCTCTCTGAGTTTTTAAGTATGTTTTAAAGTTTTTGTGATTTCTGTGATTCATGATTTGTGTCTTATCAAATAAAATGTTTTGTATTTTTTTTTATACATGGTGGAGTGCCTCATTTAAGGTCCTTGCTTTGAGGGGACATTTCCTTCCCTTCACTTTGTTTCTGCTGTTTCACTAGTCCTGAGGGCAGCAGACTATTTGGTAATTATTGCCCATGTGTTTAAATTCACTAGTGCTGACCAGACTTTTGTATTTATTATGTACAAGGGTATGGCACCTGTGTCCAAGGGGGTATTCTAATAAAACATGAAGCTAAATGATAGGTTCCACTGAACAACATTTGCCACTGGGGGATCCTTCATGTATTTACCAATGGACTTGTAAATGGGTGGAACCCTTTCCTTCCAGTACCAAAAAGTCTGCAACAGTTGCTAGCATAATTTGCAGAGACATTATTCCTAGAGGGGGTATTCCTCAAGTTAAGAACAGTGACCAAGTACTAGAATTTACTGCAACAATTGTGAAGGAAGCAACTAGGATTTTAGGACTTACACAAAAGATCCATACTCAATACCACCCTTAGTCGTCAGCAATGGTTGAAAGGATGAACTGGACACAGAAAAACAGATTAAGGGTTGTGCAGAAAATGGCCTTCCATGGGTTACCATACTTCTAGTAGTGCTGATAGGAGGTAAGGAAGTAGCAGCAGGTAAGAGTGGGCTTACTCCTTATGACATAGTGAGGTAGGCCTATGCCCATGAGAGGGACAATTCCCCTAGATCTTAGTGCTATAGATATAAATAAAATGTCATTTTATTTGCTTAGCTACTTTTGGACATTAACCAAGAGTTTACAAGTTATATCCTCCCTGGTTGCTCCAGCCCAAAATTCTCCAGACACTGCTGAAGTCCCAGGAGAGTGGGTCCTCGTTTAAAGACATGTCAGGAAGGATCCCTCATGGGGATGGACACTTCCAAGTGCTCCTGATCACCAACACAGCTACAAAAGTTCAAAGCAAAGATGTCTGAATCCATGCTTCTCATACCTGCAGAGTTTCTGACCCACGGGAATGAAAGCCCAGACCCTCCTGATCCAGAGGATGACAGGCCCAACCCAAACATCAAGAGTTGATTGTGCTATAGATTTAATGCCTTCAAGGGATAGTAATGTTTCATAATAAAAACAGCTCTAATTAATAATCATAGTATTTGGACTTTGGAGAGTGTTATTTCAATTCTGTCAGAGTTGTAGTTCCAGAGTAATTCAATGACAAAGTGTCCCCCTCCCTCCTCTTTTACTGATGTCACACTGTTCAGCATGAGCAGAAGGGAGGTGCCCAGGTAGACTGCAGAGAGGGACAATCTTCAATGAAAGGGATAGTAATACTTCGTATATATATAAGTCTTATCTCTCAAACCTTTATGGTTTATGAGATATTCACAAGCAAAGTTTCCCCCTCCCGCCCCTTTTACCTACTGTAAACAATCTCTTCTCAGATGTGGAATGCAGTCCATAGACTGGACAGATAACAGAAGGGGACACTCTTATTCCTTTGAAAACAATGAAATCCCTGCCCCCCTTGACAAGCTTTTCAGGTTTTTCTGTTATCTTAATTGAAGATTGTCCCTTTCTGCAGTCTACCTGGGCAGCTCCCTTCTGCCCTGGCTGAAAAGTGTTACATCAGTAAAAGGGGCGGGAGGGGGACACTTTGCTTGTGAATATCTCTTAAACCATAAAGGTTTGGGAGATAAGACTTATATCATTATTCATGTTTTTTTAATGCCTACAAAATAAAATAAAGTTAAAATGAAGTATTACTATCCCTTTAAGATAAGGGAAAAAGCTGAAAAACTTGTCAAGGGGGGGAAGGGCTTTCATTGTTTTCATACAAAGAAAATTGTCCCCTTCTGTTATCTGTCTGGTCATACAACCAGATTCACATCTGAGAAGAGATGGCTTACACTAGGTAAAAGGGGCGGGAGGGGGAAACTTTGCTTGTGAATATCTCATAAACCATAAAGGTTTGAGAGATAAGACTTATATCATTCTTCATGTTTTTTTAATGCCTACAAAATAAAATAAAGTTAAAACGAAGTATTACTATCCCTTTCAGAGCTATATAAGAATGGAATTTAAGGACTGCCTGTCTTATGACATCTGACTCATCTGTTGTGTTCCAATGACTTGGTGGGATGGGGGGAGTCCCCATAACAACAGCTTTCTCCATTAATTCAATTATCCTTAACAACTGAGAATTGTATGCATGATATTCAGCAATTGTATTAGTCATACTAACGCAATAATAGGTATTATCAATGTGTGTTATTTTGGTATATGCTTAACATAACCCCTCCTTGGATTATATTATCTCCTCCTTCAAATAAGGCCATGTAATCCATGTGATTCGTACATACTCACACTCCTGTCTTGTTGGTGTGTACTCCAATAAATTAAGCTGGAGAGCCTACTCTGTGATTGTTTCTTATTGGTAAAATCAGAACTGAAACACAGCAGCTTGTCCTTCACACTGATATCGGCATGGAAAGCATTTGAAGACTGGCCTGTGTGTAAATGCAATATATCCTGGTAATATAATGATTTATAGTGGGATCATGATGGCTTCATTGATCTGCCTGCTTATTTGGTAATGGGTTAATTACAGGAAGACTTATCAGACCCAAGGGATATGAAGTTCTGTATGTGGGTCAGTTCCATTCTTCCATTTTTTGTGAGTGAAATACTCCAGGTGCAGGCTCATCTGGCTACTGTATCAAACATTCAACACATGGGATTTCATTTCTACAACTGGCATAAATCCAAGTAAAACCTCTCTTAGGCACACTCTTTTGGAGGGAGGACACTTGTGACTACTAAAATGTTTAACCGTTTGAGTGCCAGAGGGTTTTGCAATGCATTGATCAGTAATGCATTTCACACACCCATGCCTCCCAAGTGTCCCTATTTAGGAGGGACAGACCCTGTTTGAGACCCAGTCCCTCTCTCCTACCCTGGTGTCTCTTTCTTGTTAGGAGATCAGTACGTGTAGAGTATGTAAAAGTATCACATTGCTGCAAATAAAAGTCAGATTGTGTATGTGTTTATAAACAAATCTGTGCGTAAGTATAATACATGTTCTGATTCATTTATTCAATTACATAAAGCGCTATCAATAGGTTATGAAACCTAAAATTTCTCTGTAAAGCCTTGTCCACCAGTGTTGTCCCAGAAACCTGTCCTAAAACAAAAGCGTCTTTTGAAATGTTTCCAGGTATGTACCCTATGGCATTCAAAGGTTAAAATGATTGACCGTTGACATTGATATTTGTTTGGAATTTCAATGGGCCAATTTTTTACCCCATTAATGTTACAGATTTCTCAGCTCCTAAAACAACCTTGGGATTCCTTCTAGTTTCTTCAGTTACTGCTAAGGTTGTCTGATAAACTGTATTTTACATCACATTGTGAACAAGGTGAACTCTGGAACAACAATAATAATAATAATAATAATAATAATAATATTATATTAAAAAACAGGATAGCAATTTATTTTTTCCATCATAGGTGGAAACCCTATCTACCATTGGTTTTGTACGGTCAGATGGTGCTTGCCATAAGAAGTAGGAGTAGACATGGCATAAGGATAAATAAGGATTCAGCACATATTTTGCTAAACCTGCTATTGTTTTTGTACAGACGCCTTAGTACCAGGTTGGGTAAGCCAAGTTTCTTCAAGTGTTGAGGACTACCATTCCCATCATCCCCAGCCAATCAATAGCTGAACCCCTCCCCACATTGTTCACCCCTGAAGCCATGAAGAGAAGACATTTAAACATTTGAAGCAGCTTTGTACATAGGAATTAAGTAGACCCAGGATCGTTCAGCACACAGGAACAATACCAATATCCCCCTGACATTGCCCATACTTTGGGTCTGCCATTATCTTTCCACACCCTTCTAATTCATCATCCCTTATCCTACCTACCGCATGCAATCCATTCCCCTGTTGTGCCTTTTGGGCAGTCCCACATTACCACTCCTGACACTGAGGGTATTACAGTCAGATGTTCTCAACTAAGAATTTATTTTCAAGGCCTTCCATGTTGCCATCTGCACTACTTCCCCATATTCTAAAGTGTAGGAATGCATTACTGCAGCAGTGTCATGTGAGTTTCAGGATTAGGGCATCATATACTCAGGTTTATTGACATGCTAATACATGCAACATTTTGGGGGGCCCAATACCTCACTTCATCAGGTATCTGAAGACGAAAGGCACTGAGCCCCCTGAAATGTTGCATGTGTAACAGGGTTTTGCGTAGGCCCACAGACACCCCTGTGGTCCTGTACCCCAGAAACATCCTTGTGCTCCGCAGGCCGATCCTTAGCCTCCACTACCTGGGAGTTGGAGTACATGACTGCGGCAGTGCCTCCACCCAGCTGGGCATCCACGTTATGGATGTGGGGCACAGTTGGGAACATAGTTAATTGAGTAATAAAACTGACACAGAAGTATCTTAAACAGAACTTTTTATTGCACATAGGGTTGCCACCTTTTCTTAAAAAAAATACCAGCCAAGGCATTCCCTCCATAGAGTTAACACTGGAAAGAAGCCAATTATTTACCGGCCTGCCGGTAAAATACCGTCTGGGTGGCAACCCTAATTGTACAGAAAGAAAACCCTATGCAAGAATATAACAGATATGCAGGAATATAACAGATACATGAATATAATACAGTAAAACAGTTCAAGAATGCAATGGTCAATATGGTATTCACCCACCCACAACAAATACTACGGACCACCCTAGGCTTCACCCTAGTGGCAGTTGGGTACCATTAGTTGGTGCACATAGTTGGGGCCCAGAGTAATTGTAATCCATATTATGGTTTGTGTTATGCTGTAATCTTCCAATGATCAGTGAATCTATAGAGCAAGGTCTCTTTAATTGTGTAACCAGATTCAGGGTGCCCTGTGGTGAAACAGGGGGAGAGGTTTCAAGTTTACCACTCCACAGTCTGCAATCTGGTCCGTTCAGGAAGGGGAGTGCCTGCTCCTTTAACTGCTGATGGAATTCCTGCAGTCTTCATAGCATTCCCCTGCCAGAATCAGTTATGTGCCTTGGTCTGGATACAGCTTTTTGCTGGAATGCTTCTTCCAGGGTCCTCCAGCACTGGATCAGCCAGGTCAGCATTCCCTGCTTAGAAGAGGCTCCTTCACTCCCTTCAACCCAGCTCTAAACCAACTCCAAACTAAAATGGAGTCCTGAATATCCATCCATGTGCACAGGAGCTCGCCATCTGCTGGCCACGCCACAAGAACTGCAGGATAGTCAGTGGCAGCAGAAATCACTGTGATCCCAGAGGGGTTACATGCTCCCTCTTGAAAAATACTTGCCTTCCACTGGCAAGTCCTGGCCAGGAGCGATCAGAATCGAGCAGCATTAAACATAACACATGGAACAGCCTACAATAACAGTGCTAGCTAATACAATGACATCCTGGCTAGTCAACTGCTCTCAGAGAATGATTAGCATCTACTATTTCAGCTAATGCATGGAGGAAGGTGGTCATTTTAGATGATGCCTGTGTCAGGGAAGCATAACTGGGCTCTCCTATATTATCGTAAACCAAGGCCCTAGGAGGCTGCCGTACCCTGGTGCTGTGTCTCAGTTCTTGCTGAGGAAGAGAATCTTCTGGCCGTGCCTGGGAAGCTTCAGCTCCTGCCCTGCAGTTTGGGGGGTTACCAGTGGCTTGAGGCCCTGGCTCTCCCATAGAACAAGAGTCTCTAAAGGTGGTCCCAGGCACAAAGCACGGGCTTTCTGGGTTCAAATTCGGTGAACTGTGTGATACAGGAGGGATTCTCACACTATGTGGTACCTCAGGGGTAGAAGAAAGCAACTGCTGTGTTTCCTCAGCAGGAGAATACCACCACTGATCATCAGCACTGAGAGCTTCTGGGTTCTTTTCTGTCCCACTTCTAGGACTCTCCGCCGTGCTTTTCTCCAATTCACTCTTACTCCCTTCCTCATCATCAGTATAGGCTACTGGTAGTAGATGGTTCGTATGCCAAGCCTTTAGCCGACCTTCTGGCCCTTTTATGTTGTACACTGGCAGCCCTTTTAGCTTAGACACAACTTCGAACAGGGTATCCTTCCATCTGTCTGCCAATTTGTGTTTCCCGGGTACCCCTAGATTCCGGAGAAGAACCTTGTCTCCTGTCTGGATTTCCCGGTACTTCACTTTGGTATCATATCTTCTTTTGTTCCGTTCTTCCATTCTTGCCGTAGCTTGAGTGGCCAACTCATATGCCCTGTGAAGATTTTGTCTGAGGGTCCTCACATACTTGAAATGTGAGTCTGAATTTGTTTCATCTGGAGACACCCCCAGAAGAACATCTATCGATAATCGGGCTTCCCTTACAAACATCAAGAAGTAGAGTGAGAATCCTGTAGACTCATGCCTTGTGCAGTTATATGAGTGGACCATGGCTTCCATGTGCTTACTCCAGGACTGCTTCTCCACTTGTTTCAGAGTCCCAAGCATGTCCAGGAGAGTCTTATTGAAACACTCAGGCTGAGCATCAGCCTCTGGGTGATAGGGTGTTGTTCTGAACTTCTGAATCTGTAACATATCCAACAGTTCTTTGATTAGCTTGCTCTTGAAGTCTCTACCTTGATCAGAATGTATTCAATTAGGTAGACCGTAGTGCATTAAATACTTCTGCCATAGGACCTTGGCTACAGTCACAGCCTTCTGGTCTTTAGTGGGAAAGGCCTGAGCGTATCTGGTGAAATGATCTGTTACCACCAGAAAATTCCCGAATCCAGTAGTATTGTTCTCAATACATAGATAATCCATGCACACCAGATCCAAGGGTCCTGTACTTCTCAGGTGGCCCATAGGGGCAGCGCTCACAGGCAGGTTCTTTCCCTGAATACACCTTCTGCAGGTCTTCATATAATGTTCAACATGCTCCCTCATGCGCGGCCAATAGAACCGGTCTTGTACGAGGCTGTAGGTCTTGTCTACCCCAAGATGCCCATGTTGATCGTGGAGGGCTCTCATGACCATCCTCCGGTATCTATGTGGTAGTAACAACTGCTTTCGACCAGGGTGGTCGTGATATTTGATAATTCTATAAAGGATCCCATCTACCAGATATAGTTTACGCCATTCTCTCCAGTACAAGTCTCTTTGTCCAACAGGGAGGGAGTTCAGTAATTTATGGTTCTTGGCTCTTATTGCCTTGAGGACTGTCCCTATATACCAGTCCTGGGACTGGGCTTTCTTCTTTTCTTCAGTGGTTATATAAGACCACTGTTGGAGCATGGCTGGAGCACAGAATATCTCTGGTAATGCAGACAGTCACCTATGCCCTGTGGCATCCAACTTAGCCATAGTTTGAATATAGGTAAGCGGATTGTTATTCGTCCTTACCTCAAATGTTGCTCCATATAAATAGTCATGTAACTTGTCCACAATTGTCCACTTGAGTGCCAAGAATTCTAGTTTGTGGACCGGATAGTTTTTCTCTGCAACAGTCAGACTTCTACTTATGTAGGCCACTGGCCTTAACCCTTCTGGGTAGCTTTGATGCAGTATGCCCCCTAGGCCTTCCATACTGGCATCGACATGGAACACAAATTGCTTCTCAGGGTCTGCATATGCCAATACAAGAGCTTCTGTGAGTCTTTTCTTCAAGGTTAAGACGGCTTCTTCACATCCTGTGGTCCATTTCTTTCCAAAAGGAGTCTTTATGACTTAGAGCCTTAGCTCCCTCTATATCAGAGGTAGTCTTTAACAGGTTGTGTAGCTCTCGAGCAATCTTTGAGTAGTCTTTCATGAACCTTCTGTAATAACCACAGAATCCAAGGAATGAACGCAGCTAACTGATGTTATCCGGCCTGGGCCAATTCACTGCCACTTCGATTTTGGCTGGGTCAATTGCTACTCCTTGTGCGGAAACAATGTGCCCGACATTTGTGACAGAGTCCCGGGCAAACCGACATTTGTCTATCGATAATTTCAGACCCTCTGCTCGTAGTCGATCCAACACCTTCAGCAGTTGCTGTTCGTGTTCTTCTGGGATCCTTCCAAACACTATGAGATCATCTAGATACACTAGGCACTCTTTGGGATTCATATTCCCCACAGTCTTCTCCATCAGCCTCTGGAATGTGGCGGGAGCTCCTGTGACCCCCTTGGGGCATCCTAGTAAACTCTTAGAACCCCAAAGGACAGATGAAAGCTGTTTTTTCCTGATCCTCCTCCTTCATGGGTACCTGATAACACCCAGACCTCAAGTCAAGGAAGCTAAACCACTGGCTTTCTGAAAGGGCATTCAACAGATCTTCTATCAGTGTATTGATCTGGCACAGTCCTCTTGTTCAGAGTGCGATAGTCTATGCAGAGCCGAACTGCGCCATTCTTTTCCTAACCACCACTATGGGTGAAGCATATGGACTTCTGGACTCTTTAATAATGGCAGATTCTTCCATCTGTTGGAGTATATCATGGACATCTTCCACGTCTTGAGGGGGTGTTCTCCTTGATCACTCTCTGAAAGGAGCCGAGTCAGAAAGTCTGATAGCATGTGTGGCACTGTGCACATCCCACATCCATTTCTTTCCTGGAGAAGACTCTCTCTCGGGTGGCTAGTTTGGATCCGAGGCTATCTTTCCACTTTTGTGGTAGAGGAGAATCTTCCAAATCAAAAGCTATGGGTCCTTCAAGGTCACCCCCTTATTCTGCCTTCACAGACATTACTGAAGAGACTTAGTCTAACAAGTGAATCACACCAATCTTCTGGTGACGATCGATTCTGACCTCTGTGGGTATTAGAGTCTGTATCATTATGGGAAAATCTTTACACCAGTGATTCCGCCAGTCTTTCACCTCAGGTATGAGGGTCCACCCTTGTTTTTCATCCTCCTCAGGCAAAGACTCAACAAGGTACTGTCTGATTCTTCCTGATGTTTCATGGTGCAAAGAAGCTATGGCTCGTATAGTCTTGGTCTCCCCAGGCTTCACAAATACAGGCTCTTTCCCTGAATAGTGGCATGACCCTGGTTTAGCTTGTAGGGCAAGTCGATGACACTCCTCCTCTAGAGCAGGGCTGACCTCCATCAGTCGAGCTATAGATATGTCTCCCACTTCTGTGAGGTAGGCCCTGAACACATCCTGCACCATTCTGGCGTTGGTACCCAAAATTATTGAGACACATGTTTTTTTTCGCCACAGGGCATACAAGAGATTCCAATTCCATAGGGCAGATCATTCCAGTGTTTAACTGTGGGATGGCTATAGTCACTCTTATGCATCCCTCTACAGGCTGGGCCTGAGATCCCATTCCCCACAACTGCAATTCTTCTACAGGCTCCAGGGGAATATGTTTTAGGTGATGGTCATAGAAGTCTCTATAAATGATAGTGACCTGGGACCCAGTATCTAGCAAGGCTGAGGCGTGAATACCCTCTACTAGCAAGTGTATCAGAGATTTGGGCCAAATCTTGACCCCCACAGATAAACTGGATGCGTGTTTTTTCTTCCTTTTCTTGGAAGGACTGGTAACTTGGGCCTCCTGCAGCTCGATAGCTAGCACTTCCACATCTGTCTCTAATTAATTTATGGGACTCTTCTGCTTGAAATGCCCTGATTTCCCACACTTAAAGCAGTTCCCTCGGGGAGACGAATCCTCAAGGAACAACCTTCCCAGGGTATCCCTGCTTTGTTGCCTCCTGATAGGAGAAGAATCTGTCCTTTTTGGCGATGGCTTGGACAACAACTCTAATTCAGCTACCTTCTTTTTAAGGACTGACAGTTCCATATCCTCTTTCTCTGCTGCTTTAGAAATATTCCCTTTGCGTGGAGGAGGTGGGGACATCTGGTTCTCCAGTGTTTTTGTTTTGTTGATCAGGGTGGAATAGGACAAGACTTGATCATCCAGCTTAAATCTTAACATGATCATGACTGGGTCACTGCTAAGGCCTCCCTTCTGAATTTGCTTGGAAAGCTGAGTATCCACCTCAGATGCGGTGACTGCTCCTTTATGAAATAATTTTCCTAGTAACAATTGTAATCGATTGATATAGTCAGAAGCTTTCTCAAGCTCCTTCTGCTTGGTGACTAGGAACTTGACTAATAGATCATCAGAGTTCTCTAATTTTTCATAAGCATCCTGCAAGACCTGCAGGTAATCCTGTGAGGTAGCTTGTCCATTCACTCCCCTGAACAGCCTTATCATGTCCATAGCTGGGAAAAGAAGACTCTCCACTAGCTGTTGTTTCTCTATGTTATCTGTACAAGACCATTCTTCCAACAATTGTATAGCATTATCCTTCCAAGCCTCAAAGGTTTCCTCTCCCGCAGGAACAGGCTGATTCCCAGAAAACACCTTCAGCTTATGGTAGCTGTGGGTGTGGGTACCTGTCACTATAGCCTCTGAGAGTTTTTGCAGTATTTCAGGTATGTTACTTTCCCCTGAACTTGTGTTACTCAATGAGGTGCTGCTCCAAGAAGGTGTAGGCCTGTAGGCCTCTTCATGGGAGTATATTAACGTGTATGTTTGACTGTCTGAATCCTGCAGGATATCCCTGACAGTAGCCATCTCTGTTCCCAGTATAATCTCTACACACTTGGTGACATGAATCATCTCACTACAGGGAGGTACTTGGCATATCATCACGGCATGATGTAATGGTACCTTCTGTTGCTGGGCCCACTCTGTTGCAAATGGGAGTGTAGGCCTGGGAATTAGCATATCTACATTGGATGTACCCCAATTTATCTCAGCAGTGCCTCCATTTGTAACGGGGTTTTGCATAGGCCCACAGACACCCCTATGGTCCTTTACTCCAGAAACCTCCTTGTGCTCTGCAGGCCGATCCTGAGCCTCTGCTACCTGGGAGTTGGGGAACATGACTGCGGCAGTGCCTCCACCCAGTTGGGCATCCAGGGTATGGATGTGGGGCCCAGTTGGGAACATATTTAAGTTAGCAATAAAACTGACTATCTTAAATAGAACTTTGTATTGCACAGAAAGAAAACCCTATGCAGGAATGTAACATATATGCAGGAATATAACAGATACATTAATATAATACAGTAAAACAGTTCAAGAATGCAATGGTCAATATGGTATTCATCCACCCACAACAAATACTACGGCCCACCCTAGGCTTCACCCTAGTGGGATTTGGGTACCATTAGTTGGTGCACATAGTTGGGGGCCCAGAGTAATTGTAATCCATATTATGTTTTGTGTTATGCTGTAATCTTCCAATGATCCGAGAATCTATAGAGCAAGGTCTCTTTAATTGTGTAACCAGGGGGGCAGAGGTTTCAAGCTTTCCACTCCACAGTCTGCAATCTGGTCAGTTCAGGAAGGGGAGCGCCATCTGCTGGCCACTCCACAGGAACTGCAGGATAGTCAGTGGCAGCAGAAATCGCTGTGATCCCAGAGGGGTTACACATGTATAAACATTTAAATAAACCTCAGCATTTGCTGAGATTGATGCACTAATCCTGAGTGTGTTCTTCTGTTCTTCCTGCACTATATGGACTTAAGCTGGTGGTGGGCTTGTGGGAGATACTGTGCAATTATGCTGCAAACCAGCTCCTTAGAGATAATTAAATGTCCAAAAATGCCTATTTATTTAAATTGGCTTTTACAATGCTGAATACCCCCTTGAGTGCCAAAGGGGTACGCAACGTATTGAAGAGCAATGTGTTGTGTACCTCTCTGGCACCCAAAGGGATAATAAATGAATGGGAATTTGTTTTTGTCCCCGTGACATGTTTGGTTTGCCAAATGATTGGACTATATTTCTTGTGCATATGATCCTTTGTTTCCACGGAAACGTTACCTGTGTAGACTATCCCTAAAATGTAGACTGTCATCATTGCTTGAGAACTAACGTTATCTACCCATGGTCTTAAAGAAGAACCAGCTGCTTCTAATAATATGTCCACATACAAACACACTTACATACCTGGGAACTTTGATGTTTGGTCTCACCAGAGTGTAGTCCAGTTAGGGTTGCCACCTTTTCTTCAAAAAAATACCGGCCATGGCATTCCCTCCATAGACTTAACATTGGACAGAAGCCAATTTTTTACCGGCCTGCCGGTAAAATACCGGCTGGGTGGCAACCCTAAGTCCAGTTGTGGCACTGGGGGGGGAGAATAATCATGTGATTTGTGTAAAAAGGGGGGGGGGTTAATCACAATGGTGCGGGGCTTAACGGGTATTAAAAAGTTGTTAAAATAGGCTGAGGAAGAAGGAGAATTTGGCAGGGACACAGTGGGAAAGAGCAGAAGTGGGCAGGTTTCAGTAGAAACTCCTCACATTCAGAGACAGCCTCTGCCCCTGCCCCAGAGACCTGGTAATGAAGTGTCAAAACTGGAGTCTCTGGGGCAAATCTGGAGAGTTCCCAGCTATTCCACTTATCTATGACCAGTGAATACTAATGGCCCTGTAAATTTACCCATTGCATAGAATATAACATACTTATGGAGGTGTTCATGCAATATGCTAGCAGGACCACAGGTCCTCAAACTCAGTTCAGCAAATATCCCTTTAAATCAAGCACACTTATGAAAACAAGAATTAGCGGAACCCTGCAGTGTGTGTGCGTTTTTATGTGTCCTTGCAGTGGTGCTGAACATGGCAGTCTTAACCCTCTGAGTGCCAGAAAGGTATCCAATGCATTGCGCTGCAATGTACTGGATACTACTCTGGCACTCAAAGGGTTCAAAAGGCGTATGAACGCTACCTGCTTTATTTTGAAAAACTGCCAGCAATTGTCCTCTCCACTTCAATGGACATGACATCCAGGACTGAGTGATGTTATTGGGCTGGATTAAAATGCAGGTGCTAATTTTATCTCTGCTTTTATCTCCAGATTTCCCCATAGACTACAATAGGAATATTTTTGATAAAACAGGAGGTAACACTTATCTCCTGCATTTGAATCCAGCCTATTATAGGCTGACCAGACCTCACCTTTAACTGGGGACGCATAGGAAAAATGCATACTGCTGGACTGCTTTGATATCAGTGAAGTACTGAAAAATACCTATTTCCTGTGTCCACAGTTAAAGGTGAGATCTGGTCAGCCTAGCCCTTTATCTCTTGAACAAAGGATCAATGGTAAAAATCATAGGGGCCATTAGGATTTTCTGGCCACAGTAAGGCAAGTGGGAGTTATTAGGTGTTTGTTTCATTTTATGATTATTAATCCTGTGTGTGTGCCAGAGCAAAGCAATGGGTTGCGTACTACTCTGGCACTCAAAAGGTTAAAGGAGAACTAAGTGCATTTTGAATTGTTATTCATAATGCAGAGGGGGTCAGAAAACATTAACCCTTTAACCCCTTAAGGACCGGCCACGCACGCACACGGTGGTCACTTGAGGACCCCGGAGCATTTTTTTAAAAAAAATCTGATTCCTGACTCCCCGAATGGCGTGAAGACGCGCTGGGAGCCCAGAATTCCATGACGGTCCTGGTACGTCATTGGTCCTTCAATAAGCTGACCAGACCTCACCTTTAACCGGGGACACATAGAAAATAGGCATATTTCAGGAGTGCACCAAAGTCAAAGCAGCCCTGCAGTATGCATTTTCACATATTCGCACATATGCGTTCCCGGTTAAATGTGAGGTCTGGTCACCCTGTCCTTCAAGCAAATCCAGCCCTGACGTACCAGGACCGTCAAGGGTCCTTAAGGGGTTAAGGACCATTGCAAACCCTCTGGTTTTTAAAGGGTTAATAATAGGTAATAAATATTCAAAGATTAGGGTTGAGCTCTATAAGGCAGAATTCCAAAAATGTTGAATTTGATGTAAATATATATTTCTCTAGTATTTAAGGGGTTAAAAGATTAGCATTTATTCCTGGTCAGGCCAGCTGCTCTTTTTTGTCTCTCTCTCTTTCTCTATGGGCCCTATGTTCATAAGAAAAGTGGAGGAGGTCTGGAGCAAACCATTTGTACTATAGGGGAGACCTAAAAATTGAGTTAAATGGTTATTTTAACCCCTTGAATGCTATAGGGGTCTTAAACACATTGCTTCACAATCTTTTGGAGACTGCTCTAGCATTCAATATGTTAAAATCCCCATTTAACACAATGGGTATTTTTAGTCCCCTCCCTGCCCGTGCAGATGGTTTGCCCCAGAACTCTGCCACATTCCTTTTGAGCACAAGGCCCATATATGCCTGTTTGAAGAAGAAACTCATCTCCTAGTTTAAGTTTTGTGGGCCTCTGTGGAGCATTTGCTTCTGCTAAGCAGAAGTGATGCTATAGAAAAGCCTCCTTAACATGCAGGCTCAGTGTCTCCCTTCCCCCTCCACAACCTTGAAGCCCATTTTCGCTTGGCTGGTCACACAGCCTGCAATAGATTGATTTCACCCCACCCCCTCTCCTTTGCTCAGTCATTCAGACTTGGAAAGTCAATAACAAGCTGACATCATCAGTGGTTTGTGTATTACACTGCTACTTTTAAAAATACCATCTACTCTGGAGTAGAGGAGCACTTTATTTCTAAACGAGGAGCACTCTGTAGGGCATGGATGGAATTCTCTCTGGGTACAATAAAACATATGTTTACCAAACCTTTACACCTCTGCTGTACTGTTTGTTGTGTAAATATAAATGTGGTCTTGTCAAATAAAACTGTACCCAAAAACATTAACTCTGCTGTGGTAAACTGTAAAGACCTTGTTCTAAAGGGTTACATTTGGACGATAAATACCCAGACAGGAAATGACCTTTAATAATGTATCATGCTAATGGGTTTTACTAACAGAATTTAATCTTTCTAATAACATATAAATGACTTGTAAATAATCATATATTTATGTTTTAGTGCATGTATTTTATTTACACAGTGCAAAGCAATGCTTCAATATAGTTAAAATATATTAACCCCTTGGAAGCTAGAGACATCTCCATTGCATTGCTTTGTAAAGCATTGGAGTCATCTCAGGCATCCAAAGTGTTAAAACTGTGGACCAGAAGAGCAAGTGTAATGAAAGTAGGAGCCTTATATTTATTTTGTGCACATGCACACACAAACTCTTAACCCCTTAAGGACCCATGACCATATTTGGGAACTCTCCGGATTTGCCCCGCAGACTCCGGTTTTGGCACTGCGTTACAGGGTCTCCGGGGCAGAGGCTGAGTCCTCCAGATGTGGGGAATTTCTATTGAAACTCTACCCACTTCCACTTTTTCCCCCGGTGTGGCTCCTTCCCCCAGCCTTCTTTTAAGCCATCCACCGGCATTCACGTTAAGACCCGTCCCTTTTTGACGTGATACGCGTCATTCTTCACACCACCCATGGCAGCAGAGGACTCCCCTCCGGGGAGACAACAATAAAAAGTTCCCAGGTATGTCCATGACGTTCCAGAACCGTCATGGTTAAACTTGCCATAAGGACCCATGATGGTTCAGTCACGTCATGGAGTCCAGGGATCCCCTTCGTGGCTGCATGCAGTTCTGGGCCCCCTGAATTGAGTCCAAGAAAAAAAATGCTACATGGTCCTTATAGGGTTGCCACCCAGCCGGTATTTTACCAGCAGGCCGGTAAAAAAATTGGCTTCTTTCCAATGTTAAGTCTATGGAGGGAATGCCATGGCCGGTATTTTTTTAAAGAAAAGGTGGCAACCCTAGGTCCTTAAGTGCTGGGTGCAAGAATGCATGGCCAGTCCATAAAGAGTTAAAATACATATATAACATAGTTGATGAGGCTGAAAAAAGACATGCGTCCGTCATGTCCAGCCCGTGCCAAATCACTCCTGCTGATCCAGAAAAAGGCAAAAACCACCACAGAAGCCATTTCCAATTAAACACACACACACATACACACATTTTTTGCCACACAGACACACATGCATCCTCTTTCACACGGGCTCACCCACACACATTCTGTCTGACATTTAGCCAAGCAAGCCCACACACAAAAACATTCTCTGTCTGAAACATAGGCTCACACACCCACATTCTCTCTCATACATAGGCATAGACACACACACGCACATTCTCTGTCTCACACATAGGCACTCGTATACACACACACACACAGCCTCTCTCATACATAGGCACACACACAGACACACACACACACACACACACACAGTCTCTCTCAAACATAGGCACAGACACACACACACACACACACAGTCTGTCTCATACATAGGCACACACACACACATGCACACATTCTTTGTCTCACACATAGGCACTGACACAAACACACCCACACTCACATAATCTGTTTCACACATAGGCACATGCACACATTCTCTGTCTCACACATAGGTGCTCCCACACACATATACACACACATACATTCTCTGTCTCACACATAGGTGCTCCCACACACATATACACACACATACATTCTCTGTCTCACACATAGGTGCTCGCACACATAAACACACATGCACACACACACACATTCTCTGACTCCCACATGCAGTAGGCAGAGTAGGCAACTACCTAGAGCTCCAATTTTTGAGGGGTGCCTCAGCTGTGCTGGCCACACCCACATTTTGCTGGCTAGAGCAATCCCAATGCTGCTGCAGCAACTTTTAGCCCTTTGCAAGATATTATTTAACCCCTTCAATGCTAGAGGGATCTCCAACACATTGCACAACAATCTCTTGAAGCTCTCTCTCTAGTAACAAAGGGGTTAAATCTTTTTTGTTCTTTCTTGTTATAGGCCAATTAATTTGTTCTCTGTTCCAGAAAAGAGTGGATGGGACTGGGGGCAAAGCAATGTAAGGACTGGGTGTGGGGCCATGGGCAGAGCTAAGGGCAAATACTGACAAAAAAACAAAAAGTAACCTTAACCCCTTAACAACTGATGACCATACCTGGGAACTCTCAGGGTTTGACCCTGAGACTCAGGGATTTGGCCCAAATCTCAGGGTCTCAGGGTGAAGAGCCAAAATCTCAGGGTGAGAGAGTTCAGTGCTACCTGTTATATATTCTGCTACAGTTAACTGCTTCTTTAGTCTCTAAATTGGTACCACTTGTACCAGAAAGGCAGAGGGAGAAGTCCTGCTTGTTTTGTGTGTGTTCATGAAGTGATATCTGTAAGTTGTTGTATATTAATGTCTCTGTGAATGCTGAATGGAGCAACTCTCGATTACAGCAATGAGGGTTATATCGCGGATAATCTATATTGTGGGAAATTTAAGGGTTAATATTTACACAATCTCAGGGTCAGCTCATTTTGAAAGTTCACAGGTATGCTGATGACGTGCCAGGACTGTCATCAGTGTCTGTGCCTTAAAGTGTTAGTAATGTCTAAAAAAAGTTTTTTGCATTTAGAAGAGCTTAAAAATCTGAGCTAGATGCAAAAAAATGTATCTCTCAAACCGCTATGGTTTAAGAGATACAGGCGTTTAAAGTTTGCTGTTTCCTACTGACAGTTGTAAAGCTGTCAGCAGGAGATTCGTGTCGGTCGACACGGAGGCGCTTGAGAAATGCCGCAATCTCGTTACTTACAAGGAATCCCGTCATTGGAATGGTCTAAAACGTGTGCCTGAACACCAGGCACACATTTTAGACCATTCCAATGAAGGGATTCCTTGTAAGTAACGAGATCTCGGCACTTCTTAAGCGCCTCCGTGTCGACCAACACAAATCTCCTGACGACAGCTTTACAGCTGTCAGTAGAATACAGCGAACTTTAAACGCCTGTATCTCTTAAACCATAGTGGTTTGAGAGATACATTTTTTTGCATTTAGCTCAGCATTTTAAGCTCTTCTAAATGCAAAAAAAACTTTTTTTTAGACATTATTAACACTTTAAGGACGGATGATGGCTCTGGCACGTCATTGAATTTTGTTATCATAGAGCACCCTGCCACCCCCCTCCAAAAAAAAAATAAAAGTGTGCTGGCCCACCCCCACCCTGGACCACATGGTCATTAAGGGGTTAAAAAAATTAAATAAACAAAATCTTAGGAGTCACACAAACTTTTTGATACTCTTAAGTTTTTTACTACACAGCCAAGGGTGCATGGAGTGCCTTGCCTAGGGGTGCAAAGGCACACACACACATTCTGCACATTCTACACACATAGACACACACACATTCTGCACACTCTACACACATAGAGCCACACACACATTCTGCACATTCACACATCCTACACACACACACACACACACACACACACACTCTATACACATAGATACACGCACACACACACACACACACACACATTCTGTACATTCACACATCCTACACACACATACACACTCTATACACATAGATACACGCACACACCCCAACATTCTGCACATTCACACATCCCACACACACACACAATCTATACACACGTACACACACCCACATTCTGCACACTCTACACACATAGACACACACACATTCTGCACACTCTACACACATAGAGCCACACACACATTCTGCACATTCACACATCCTACACACACACACACACACACACACACACTCTATACACATAGATACACGCACACACCCCAACATTCTGCACATTCACACATCCCACACACACACAATCTATACACACGTACACACACCCACATTCTGCGCACTCTACACACACAGATACACACATGCACAAACAGTATTTATTACAAGTGTTAACCTGCAAGGTCAAGTGCATCTAGTGTACCCTGTGTAGGAAAGAACAGTTTAGCAATATGCCTCTATTAGTAAGCATTGTTTCAGGAGGACTTTTTCAAATGCCAACAGATTGTACTTGACAAATATTAAGTGGGAGAGACTGGGAGTGATGAGTGAAAGTTGTTTGTTTTCAGAAGGTTGTAGGGGTGAGACGTACAGAGAAGAGGTATCAACTTATTTGATTGTGTTTACTTTATTCTATCCCCTATTCTTTGTCTTTTTTAGAAAGGATAAGAGTAAGGTGAAAGCTGTGAGTCTGGTTGTGCAGACAATAGGGAAACGTCATGGGAAATCCATTTCCAAGGGGGATATTTATGAATACAAAGTCTGATGTTATAGGTGCAGAACCTGAAGCTCTCTTTGCTGTATACACAGACTGTAGTGCTATTAACATTAACAAAACCTAATATACATGGCCTGTTGTATAAACCAAAGTGGAGCAATTCTTGGGCAAACCAATTGTATCACTCAGGAGAAATAAAACTCTCCACTCATTTCAGTTAAGATTTTAACCCCTTGAGTGCTATGCAATGCACTGGAGACCTTTCCAGAATTAAGATGGTTAAAAAATCCATTTTAAACAAAGGGATTTTGGGGCATATTTATTTGACCCCTCTGTGGTGCAGTTGGTTTTCATCTAAACTGCTCCATTTTTATAAGTAATATCCAGTGGTTCTCAGCTCCAGTCTGCAGGGCAACCAACAGGGTAGATTTTAAGGATGTCCTTAATTAAACACAGGTAGATCAAACACAATGACTCTCTCACTGATTACCCACCAGTGATCAATCCAATATATCATGAAACCATACCTGTAGGTGTGTCCTGTGGACTAATATTGAGAAACACTGATCTAATGGGGTTGCAAATTATATTGATGCTGTCCATAGGGGCAGGTCCTGTGCCATACCTTATCCTTTAACCCCTTAAAGGGATAGTAACACTTCATTTTAACTTTATTTTATTTTGTAGGCATTAAAAAAACATGAAGAATGATATAAGTCTTATCTCTCAAACCTTTATGGTTTATGAGATATTCACAAGCAAAGTTCCCCTCCCCGCCCCTTTTTCCTAGTGTAAGCCATCTCTTCTCAGATGTGAGTCTGGTTGTATGACAGTACAGATAACAGAAGGGGACAATTTTCTTTGTATGAAAACAATGAAAGCCCTTCCCCCCTTGACAAGTTTATCAGCTTTTTCCATTATCTTAATTGAAGATTGTCCCTCTCTGCAGTCTACCTGGGCATCTCCCTTCTGATATGGTTCAAAAGGGGGGGGGATACTTTGTTTGTGAATATCTCTTAAACCATAAAGGTTTCAGAGATAAGACTTATATCATTCTTCATGTTTTTTTAATGCCTACAAAATAAAATAAAGTTAAAATGAAGTATTACTATCCCTTTAAGGACTACGTGACGTGATATGACCGTCACGGTCCTTATACCCTTAAGGACCAGTGACGGTCATAGCACGTCACGTACTTTTTACTTACAGCGCTCTACCGGGAGCGCTGTAAGTAAAAACGGGGCCTAAAATTGATCGCTCCAAGACCGGAGCGATCTCTCTTAGGACTCCAAGCGGTGCGCCGGTACGCGTAACAGGTCACGTGTACTGGTGCGTCGGCAAAGATCAAAGCGGTCCTTAAAGGGATAGTAATACTTTGTTTTAACTTTATTTTATTTTGTAGGCATTAAAAAAACATGAAGAATGATATAAGTCTTATCTCTCAAACCTTTATGGTTTATGAGATATTCACAAGCAAAGTTCCCCTCCCGCCCCTTTTACCTAGTGTAAGCCATCTCTTCTCAGATGTGAGTCTGGTTGTATGACAGTACAGATAACAGAAGGGGACAATTTTCTTTGTATGAAAACAATGAAAGCCCTTCCCCCCTTGACAAGTTTTTCAGCTTTTTCCATTATCTTAATTGAAGATTGTCCCTCTCTGCAGTCTACCTGGGCATCTCCCTTCTGATCTGGTTGAACAGGGAAGGGATATTTTGTTTGTGAATATCTCTTAAACCATAAAGGTTTCAGAGATAAGACTTATATCATTCTTCATGTTTTTTTTAATGCCTACAAAATAAAATAAAGTTAAACCGAAGTATTACTATCCCTTTAAGGGAAGGTAACTTCCCTGGACCGCTGGTACTTAAGGGGTTAATATACCTCCCAACATCTCAAATGGCCAAAGAAGGACACTTTTGTTTTAGGTGATGTTGCTGGGGGGGAGGTGACTGGCATCACAGATAATGTTTAGGCTATTTCATGACCTATTGACACCTCTTTGTGTAACTGAATAAATGATTAAGGAGAAGATCAAAATAGTTTATTTACTCAGACTAATTTTCAAACACTTACTGAAGTTTAAACAAACATTAATGTGAGTTTTATTGCTGTGGAGCAATGTGATACACTTAAATACACACCACACAGTCTAATCTCCCAAAATGAGGGACACCAGGGTGAGAAAGAGGCACAGAGGGATTGTGGTCTCAAAGAGGAAACTGTAATCTTTTTCCTTCGTTAGTCCGATGTTAAGGAAGGTTTGGTATCAGTTATTTAACCCCACTCACTCGAACCGCAAGAAAGGTAGGTCAGATCATTTCTTTTACTTTTAAAACCATGGCCATTGTACTCCACGTTCTCCATAGGTTGTTTTGGTTTCCAGTTATTTTTTTTCGTACTCCACTCACCTGCTATCTTCCGGGGAGTATCACACGTTTTTAGGTCAGGGGAAGTGACATCACAAGCCTTCCGGATCACGTCCAGAGCTCAGTCAGTTAACATCAACCAGTAAGACGTTATTCATATTTCGGTTTTATGAGGGGACTTATCACCCCTATATAAGTTGCTCTTAAATGTTAGTTTATATATTGAATATTGTAGTAATTTTGTATATAAAAACATTATTTGTGCAAAATAGAAGTAATAAAGAAACTTCCTCTGGATAAACTGTGGGTACAGCTCTATACCTGCAGTCCGTAACTCTGCCTATGCTCCACTCCCTCTATCCAGCCTCCTCTGATGATGGAGGCTTCTGTCTGGAAGCTGGAGCGATCTCATTGGCAGAGATCGATATCTAGCCAATGAGAGCTCTCCAGCTAACGCAGGAATTAACTAGGCGGGGTATCGCTAGAAAGGCGGAATTGTATAGTTTGTTATTTCCACCAGCAGCCTGTTCCTCTCTACCCCTCCCACTCTCAGGTTCCTACTCCAGCCATGTCACCAGTCCTATTTCCTGTACCTTGCATTATGGTGTTTTTAAGGAAATTTACATTTTTGTCATTACTTTCCAAATTTAATATTAGTTGTGCATTTATTTCTAGCTCCCAGAACCAAGCAGCTGATTGTCTCTCACAATTTAAATTCCAGATCATCACGAACCAACATCCATTTTCTGCTCCTCAGTTCCAGAAGTTAATCATGCTTTAAATCATTGTTTGCGAAATTCAGCAGTAATCATAGACAGAGCATTAGCACCTAATACAAAAAGGTGCTGTATACACTAAGTTAGTGACCAGTTGATTAGGTACACCCCCTACTTACAAGTAAACATTTTTGCAACAGGGTCAACATTCATAATGGATTATATAAAAAAAGGTAGCTAAATACAGAGGCATAGAGTGGGTGTGTGTGACTGTGAGTGACTCTGTGTAGTATGACAGCTGATGCTACATGTGCCAGTGTAAGGGTCCCTGACCCTTCACCATACTTGGAATGTCACAACCCTGTGCCAACACTGGTAGTCAAGAGTTCCCAACAGTGCATGTTTTCAGGACATCCCTGAATGAGCATGGGTAGATCAATTAGTGACTGAGCCGCCAATTAGTCTTCCTGGGCTCCAGCTGGGAAATCCTAAAAACGTACTGTTTGTAGCTCTTGAGGATGAGTGTTGGTTACCCCGGGTCTAGAGCTGTGTTTCTCAACACTAGTCCTCGGGCTACCAACAACGCAGGTTTTCAGAATAATCCAGGTAAGTAATGACTAGCTCAGTCATTGTAATTAAGTTAACTTAGGGATATCCTTAAAACTTGACGTGTGATGTGTTCTGTGGGCTAAAGCTGAGAATGACTGGTATAAAGTATACTGAGAAGATTGAGTTAGTGGCAGTCCTGTGGTCAGAGACAGTTTGTTGGTGAGTCTGTTGGAGGCCCCAAAGATCATGCAGGGACCCAGTGCCATTAAACTGAAGGCAACTGCAGTTTGTGATCATGTCAGAATGAACCAGCATTCCAGTGGAACACCTAATGGAGCCCATGCACTGATAACTGTTACATGCCATCCAAATGTACCTTTTTATCAGGTACATTATCATTTTTATGTCTTTGTACCTTATTAAAAAGCATGAGTATTTAGTACTTTTTTTCAAAATATTTTTTTCAAATTCCAAACCCTGGATGTAGTCCTGTTTAGAAAGTTATGCTTTGTTTCTATTTAAAGCAAATGCACCTTCAGACTACAACTTCCAGCCTCTGAGAGTTTTAGCCTGTTGTACACAGGGCTATGTCCTTATCCTAGATGCAGCACAGAAGGAAGAGCGTAATTCAACAAGTAACACAGAAAAACTGTAATGATATATTATTTACAGGATGAGTATCCTGTGAAGTTTTTGTGAGTCTGTTTGTGCTCAGCAGCTGTGAGTGTACCTTTTTTCATTTATGAAATGTAGGAGGATATGCTTTTATGGGACTCATTGCTAGAGAAAGAGGGGACTTGTTGCTAGAGAAAGACCTGGAATTCCTTGTAAACTAAAACTTGGAAGCAGTAGCCAGTGTCAAATCGCAGTCGCAAAAGCAAACAAATACTTGTCTTGCATAAAAAGTATATATCTTTTCTTGGGATATGAATTTGTTATGATATATTGTCAGATACTGCAGGTCTTTATATCTCAATATATATCAAACAAACAGAAATATTGAGGAAAGCAGAGGGGAGAGAAATCACAATGTCCCCTCAGGATTTTGACAGAAAAAAATCCTGTGCAGTCAGAGGGAGACTCCTCCGCCCCTCCTTCTCTATCCTCCAGAGACCAGTTCAGTACCATAAAAAGAGACTAACCTACTTAAAATATACCTTTTATTAGTAATATTAAAATATTCCTCACACACAAGGAGACATTATAAGTTTCATATCTCCTATTAAAAACACAGTGTAGCACATCTAATGTCTGAAATATTAATTGTTTGAATCAGTGTGCCCTAGTAGCGCGATACTTCATGGATCACCGGTCTGTCTATAATGTCAGTCGGCAATAGTATCCACTGGATAGAGTTAATGAGTAACTGCAGCCGCCCTACTGAGTCAAATCCTGCTTTCCCTATATAGCTCTAAAGTAGTTCTTATTACTGGCATTCAGTGCAACAAATGCTTCACATGTTGCATCACTTGCTACTTTAGTATAGGATTACTGCAGGCTCTCCGTTTTTCATAATATGAACACCTCCACCATATCCACAGTGGCCCTGTACTAGCATTTCACTCAGGAATAAATAAATCAGTATTTGAGCACATTAACATGTACTATATTTAAATCGTTTTCTCTCTTAGTTTTGAATAATTTCTCTGAGTACACAATAAGTACTAGCCCCCTGCCTGTAGCGGTCGATAAGGTGCCTATTTCTTAAAACAATCTTTCTGTTACTCCTGCAGGTGCCCTGCTCTCATTAATCTCCCTGTAACTAGACTTCCGATTCAGCTCCCTTTGATCTACTCGCTGTTCATCCCGCGTTCTCTTTACACTCACGCTAAACCTAGCACACGATACAATTAACTTTTTCTTTATCACATTGAAGATTGGGGTAACGTAAATGAGTTCCTCCCATAAGTAATTAGCTACACCGCCCAACGCGTTTCGCCGTATGACTGGCTTCGTCAAGGGATTCTATATGCATAAAAAGGAGTATTGGAGCAAGAGTGGATAACATCATTTTGCCAATGTACAAGTCATTAGTAAGGCCTCACCTGGAATATGCAGTGCAGTGTTGAGCACCAGCTCTAAAAAAGGATATGCGAGAACTGGTCTCCAGAGTAAAGCGAAGAGCAACTAAATTAATCAAGGGAATGGAAGACTTGACATAGGAACATCTAGACAAACTTGGTTTATTTACCCTAGAAAAAAGACGACTAACAGGAGATCTTATCACAATGTACACGTATATGAGAGGTTAATACAGGGATCTCTCTGGTGACCTATTCATTCCAAGGCCTGATCTAGGCCTCAACTAGGGGGCACCCCTTGAGATTAGAGTAAAGGAAGTTTCACCTTCAGCAAAGGAAGGGTCTGTTAAATTGTGGAATTCCTTGCCCAAAGATGTGGTAATGGCTGATACAATGGATACATTTAAGAGAAGATTAGATACAATTTTTTCAAGAGGGAACATATAGGGTTATACTGTGTAATAGCAGGCAAAACAGAAATTTCAGATAAAGACTAACTTATTTGGCTTCAGTAAATCTTATATAATTCTAATTTCTCTGGGTTATAAGGCAAATGTTGAACTTGATGGACTTGTGTCTTTTTTCAACTTAATTTAATATGTAACTATGTTCCAAAATTACCATGAGGGTCAAAGGAGGCTCTACCACCTGTTATATCAGCATACCTCTTAAACTGCCAATTCTGTTTATAATCTCTGTCTTTAGTTCTGTAATATCTTTACCCTGGTAGCTTCCCTGTGTAATGGGTGTTGTGGTGCCTGGCACTCCCATGTTCTTTTACGTGTCGTTTGTGTTAGAGAGTTCGGAGAGACAGCTAGTCTTTATGTGCCTCCACCTGACTGAGAAATGCCTGTGGACTAGCTAAATCCGACATTCTATTGAAATGTTGTTGCCTACATGGCGACCCCCAAAAGGACGACATCAGAATGTCTCCTGCATCAAAAAGGCGACATTGGAATGTTACCCACTTAAAGGTCATACTGTCATGTAGAGCTTTGCCATATAGTCGCTCTGTGAGCAGAAAAAGAAATGCAGCATTTGACTGATTGAGCTTAGCATAACCCCTTGAGTGCCAATGGATGAGCAACGCATTACTCAACCCTCTGGCACTCAAGTATGCCCCAGAATTTCAGTTGTATATTTAAATCTGAGTGTCAAAGATGTGTGCAACACATTGCAAAGCAATGCGATGCAGAACCCACTGGCACCACAGGTTGTCATATTTTAACTTGTACAACTATTGCACACAAAGTATATACCTGGATAACTGATCGTCTGTGAAAGATGGGAGAGATGCGCCATTAAGTAGAGGAGAGAGACGGTAATGCACAGAAGTGCATCTTTAACACCAAAGAACTGGTCTGATTGATGCTTCAGGAAGTGAAGTTGGACACCTGGGTGTTATATAAAGAAATTATCGTTAGGTCTAACTGCATTGTTTGCAAATTACTGTTACATATTAATTTAAATTATGACACACACTTTCATCAGTTAAGGTACTTCTGACTATTGCTCTATCTTATCTACCATCCTCCTTTTCAATCTGTGACTTATGCCTACAGATATTAACACCATGAAGACCAGAGATACTGAGAGGGGTAATATGGTTTAACTCCTTGGATGCCATGTTGGACTCTAACACATTGCAAAGCATTGTGTTGGCAACCTCGCTATCATCCAAGGAATTACAAATATATGCAGTTAGTTCTCTTTTGAGGAAGTGGATGGACACATCAATTAAAAGCATAAAGACAGTGCAAACTTTGCGTCTTATGAAATTTTAATTCTTTGTAAATGTTTATTATTATACACAGTTGGTTTAGTCTTTGCAGAAGAGAACCTGAGCGGAAAGCTTTTAAATGTACCCACTGACTTGCTGGTTTAAAAGTACAAACAGACACATTTCTACTTTTAAATCTGTCTATTGGTTGGCATGATTCAGAGAGAGCGTACTTTTGTTTTCTTATTGCATCTATTAATGGACACTGTGGTTTGCTAACAGTGAACAGTGGTAGAAGATGCAGTTACAATTAAAGGGATACTAGTACTTCGTTTTAACTTTATTTTATTTTGTAGGCATTAAAAAAACATGAAGAATGATATAAGTCTTATCTCTCAAACCTTTATGGTTTATGAGATATTCACAAGCAAAGTTTCCCCTCCCACCCCTTTTACCTACTGTAAACAATCTCTTCTCAGATGTGGAATGCAGTCCATAGACTGGACAGATAACAGAAGGGGACAATCTTATTCCTATGAAAACAATGAAATCCCTGCCCCCCTTGACAAGTTTATCAGGTTTTTCCCTTATCTTAATTGAAGATTGTGACAATTCTGTACTATGGAGTGCATTACCCTTTTACAGTTAAACTTGATAAATGAATCAATGCATTGCACACTTCTCTGACACTCAGAGTTAAGTATGCAACTGAAATTTTGGGGCATATTTGTGTCCCAGAGGTTTGGGCATTGCATTGTTCATCCATCTGGCACTCAAGGGGTTGCGTTATGCTCAATCAGTCAAATGCTGCATTTCTTCTTTTTCTGCTCACAGAGCGCTTAATGGTAGGGTGACCTTTAAGCAGATGGCAATCTGATGTCACCCTTTTGATGTGGGCAACATTCTGATGTCGCCCTTTTGACAGTCGCCATGAAGGCAACAACATTTCAATAGTAAACCGCTAAATCCAGCCAGGAACTAATGTAAATATACCACATGCATAAAATATAGTAAAATGTACCTTCACCCTTCTTAACAGATGAAGACAGATTAACGTATAAACAGCAAGTCAACATACAATAATGAACAACTTCAAGTATAGGGTCCACAGGATTCCCTGTGTATCCTTCCAAGTGTTGGTGCTTCTGTGGGACCCTTGATAAGATGGAGGTTGCATTTACCCTTAGTGGTTGTAAAGCCCTATGAATAACTGTTACCACTGGAGTGTGCAGGCTTGACCTTCTCTGTGGTACCAGTGTCTGATTTCATGGAGCAAGGTCTCCAACCAAAGGTCCCATCCTCCTTGCTTCCAGTGTTGGGCCGTTTGGACTAAAATCCCAGTAGGAGTCCTTGTTGGAACATGTTTATATTTATGTTCCACCCAAGACTATTGGAACACCGTACCCTTCTTGAGGGACACAGGATTCCTAAACCTGACTGCTTTAAGTTGTAACAGAAGTCACCCTCCTAATGAAGCTTACCTCACTAATACTCTGAGCAACCCAGTCTTATACTTAAAGCGGAACTAACACCGCTAACAAAGGTTGTCTTTAATAATTCCCTATCTGGCGACTAGCTGCTTAGTAGCGCTAGTCGCCAGAATTATTACCTCTTCATGAAGAAATTTGAAGTGATCCTCGGCTGACAGGCAGGACGGAGTGCAGACATCTTGCCCTAGTGACGTCCGAGTGCCTGCTCCGAATGGCTCCTAGCAATGCCTCCTACAGCTGTCTGGGACTGACAGAGCAGGCGAGCGGACGTCACTAGGGCAAGATGTCCACGCTCCGTCCTGCCTGTCAGCCGAGGATCACTTCAAATTTCTTCATGAAGAGGTAATAATTCTGGCGACTAGCACTACTAAGCAGCTAGTCACCAGATAGGGAATTATTAAAGACAACCTTTGTTAGCGGTGTTAGTTCCGCTTTAAATCGACAATGTAATCCTAACCACTAATCTAATATGTACCTATTTGTAACAATGCTCTCCACCCACTAGGAGAAACGTAAGAGTCCTGGACAGTAATGTTGATCTCCAACCACTATAAGAAGAGGGTTCTGAACAATAGTGTAGTTCTCCAGCTTCTAGTGGAAATTGGACCTAAAATTAGCAGTAAACTTGATTTAATGAAAACGTATATGATATTGGGTTTTTCCCTGTTGAGTAAAATAAGGGCAATCTCATTACTGATAGTTATTTTATTAAAAAGTTATAACCGTCAAGCTGTCAGGAAGCTGAGTAACAGAATAATTACTTCCTGAAAGTTCAAACTGACAGGAAATGAAAAAAAGCTGTTACTATAACATTCTATGTAGAAATGTTGCCACAGTGACTCATTTCTCCCATAGATAGCAACAGAATAACTATCTGAAATCCAGACACTAGAGAGCACTGTTAATGTAAAAACAAAAAAAACATCAGTTTAATCTGCAATATCTCTGGAAGGATATGTCTTTCATCAGTGGAAGAAGCCTCATTTTACTCAGCAAGAAAAGCCCTACAATATGTTTGCCATAAAAAAGGTTATTCCTCCTTTAATAACTGTGGTGGAGACATTCCTCCAAGGACTATAAAATGTTAAACATACTATGTAGCCCAGTTCCGACCATCAACCCTTGCTCATTTTTTAAAAATCCAGTTATATGGTATGAGTGTAATGTAAGTGTATTTACTTTGTGGGAAGGAGAGAACCAGAGTGCCCAGTAAATGTAGGTTAAGTCCAGCACACTCCTCACTACTACAATGTCCTTCTTACAATATACCCTACGTTTTGTGCCCCCTGTGTTAAAATTTAGAGCATTTTTTATGTTTCCCTGTGTTATGTATCTATGTTCTTTATTGTGCAGGGCATTCTGTGTAAATAGGATTTTAATGCCTAGTGTCTGATAGGACTTGGGGCAAGACGCCCCTTGTGGAGTGACGACAAAGAAATACCAACTGACTTCTGCTATGAGAGTGGTTTTCTTTCAAGGACTTTTTCCTGGACTGGAAAGGGGGCAATGATTGGAGACAAAATTACTTATTGTATTAGTCCCCTCAGGCTCCCCCTGACAATATGGCAATGCTGTCCCAATCCTTAACTTGACCATGTACACAAGGATGCCAGCTAGGAATGTATAAAAGTCACTGTTCACTGCAAATAAAGGCTGTTCTGTTCTACCTTTCTTAATTAAAGTCTTGCCTGCATTTTTGTAGGGGAGTTTGACTGAGGATTCTCAGTCTAGCCACTGCAACACCGAAAGCACTTGCCTCACTGGTCTATGTCTGGCATGTGGCTGCAGGAAATCTTCCCCTGGGTTCTGCAGCTAGTTCACTAGCTTTGTTGGTCTATTGGCAAACAATGGCCATGTGTTCCTGACTTCCACCTGATACTGTGAATCCAGGACAATAACACACACAGTAGTCCTTTTCTGGCTAAGGATTCGCTTCACAATAATAAAATGGCCCTCAGAAGGTAAGGGGCCTGTTGATAAAATGTCTTAATTCTTTAAATACATTAATGGCAAAAAATTAAAGTCTGATAATGTTGGGTCCTTGTTATCTGAAACGGGTGAGATGGTCTGTGGGGAAATGGTGTTTCTCTGGGGAAATCTACTAATGAAAAGGATTTGGGAGTAATGGTAGACAATAGACTTAGCAGCAGCGTGCAGTGCCAGCTGGCAGCTGCAAAGGCCATTAAGATATTGGCATGTATTAAAAGGGGTATTGACTCAAGGGAGGAAGATATTATTATGCCTTTTTACAGGTCCATTTTAAGACCCCACCTAGAATATGCTGTTCAATTCTGGGCGCCCTTTCTGAAAAAGGACATTATGGAACTAGAGAATGTTCAGAGGAGGGCTACAAAACTAGTAAGGGGAATGGAAAGTTTTAGTTATGAAGAAAGGCTAGAAAAGTTAAACTTGTACATACTTTTTCATACATTCATGTAATACTAACATCTTCTTTTCTTTTTATTTTTTGGCCTATATGGATCACTTGCTCAGCGGGTTCATTACCAAATGATTTTTGCGGACTTAACCACTGGGGTTCTTGGAAGCGTGCAGCTTCAATTTTTAAGTGGTTAACTTTTACGGCCGTTCTCTTCTCTCTCTTTTCTTTCTGTCCATTTGTATATAGCTGTTTGTAGGCAGATAGATTTGGGCATAGATATTACACAAATCGGATTGACTACTGAAATAATCGAACACAGGATTGGAGTTTTCATCTGGTGTTTCTCATTCCGATATGTATTGCTACAATAACATCTAGCATACAGTGCATTAAGCTTAATGATATACACCTGTCCATTGGCTAATAAGGACAGAAGCATACAGGTTTAGTATTGAGAGAGACACTACTCTAATACAGGTCAGAGAGTGTCTGATTACAGTATATTAAGTTTAAGATACTAGGGTAGCTTTTGATTTTAAATTTACTTATTTTAGTAGGGTAGGAATAAATGTTATATTTTAACCATTTTATTTTTTGTTTTTCTTTTCTTCCCCGCTTATACACTCACACCACAATCATTCTCTATGTTGAATATATAGGAGTGGGACTGGTGCTGTTTAAGTGATCTCTGTCTTTATTCTTTTTATTTATAAGAATTTGAAATTGCTATATTGAGGGTTTTTTTGCCTTCTTTTGGATCACCGATGGTAAACAGGAATAGGAAAAGGGTTGAACTAGATGGACGCAAGTCTTTTTTCAACCTAAATTACTATGTTACTAATTACTTTGTTACTATGACTCTGCTCCATGTGTTCTCTTCACTCATTCAGCCCTCACTCTTTGCTTCCAGTCTCTTTTGGCTCAGGCCTTGGAAACATGACATTGCTTTCCAATGGACAAGAGACATCACTGTCTATCCAGGTGATGTTGCCACAAAATGAACAGCTAACACTGGAGCAGGGTTCCAAAATAAAATAGAGAGGGAGGTAAGCCCAAAGGGACCCTCCCTCTGCAAAAGGGTCCACTGCTACAGGTCACACCTCCCATCTTTAAAACAACAATGGTATAATTCTACATGTAGTATTTAAAGTTGCAATGATGTAAAAACCTTTCTGAATTCACTTACCTCTTGAGCGGTAAAAAGGACCACCATGGATTGCAGGGCATCACTTTGAAGACCTTCCCAAGGGTTTAACGTAGAACCAAGACCTCCAAATTATACGTACCCACCACAAACACAAACTTACCTTACTATGGCCAGAAAATCCTAATGGCCTCTATGAATTTTGCGCTTGTGCCTTTGATCAGGAGAAAATATCTTCAGTCAGTCCTGGATATCATGTCCATGGAGGCAGACATGATAGTTGGTGGCAGTTTTTCAAAGTGAAAGCATATTTAACACTTTAAGGACCAGAGGGGTATGCGGCACATTACACACCCCTCTGGTCCTTAATCCTTTGCAGTGCGTTGTGTACCCCTCTGGCACTCAAAGGGTTAATGAATTAAGATTACCATGTGCATAGAGCAGTCTGAAGCCAGTGATCCTGCTAGTAACTGTCATGTCTTCCTCCATAGATATGTAATTCAAGACTGATTAAAGATTTAATCTCTTGAAAGAGCAAAATTCATAGTGCCCATTAGATTTAAGGTTTATAATAAGGAGGTGCTATTTCACCTTTTAACCTTTTGAGTGCCAGTGGGATATGCAACATATTGCTTCGCACCCCTCTGGCACTCAGATGGTTAAAGTAGTGAAAGAGGCATTTTATTTTGCATAATCCAGGGGTAGCTATTGAGAACTATAAATCCCATCATCCTCTACTAGTGGCTGGCTGTGAATGATGTGAGTTGTAGTCTCCTACAGCTGGAGTGCCAGTGGTTGACTACACCCGACCTAAAAGAGAGGCTTACAATCTATTAGGGCCAGTTGCAGCATTGGGCTCGTCCTTTTACATTATATATTTCCTAATACAATGTGTTCACATTGAAAGATTGAACAAAGCCACGCAAGCTATTTACAGGGATTCAGTGGATATTGCTTTATTACATTGAGATCAATAATTTTCTTCCTAAAAATGTGTTCCAATGCAATAAAGACATGGATTATACAATGCATGTCACATTTGGAGAACGGCATTTTATTACTTCTCTCAGATAAATAAAAATAAAATCGTATTCTCGCAGCATTGAAATAAAACAAAATATGTTCACAAGGGAGTAAAATATTGAAAATAAAGATTATTATTATGAACAGTGGACCTCATTCTGAAAGATGCAATTCAGGAGCAAACCAGTATGGGAGAAATACAAATGCCCATTGATTCCAATGGAGTGTTTAACCCATTGAATGCTAGGGAGGTCTCAGTGTATTGCTTCACAATTTGTTGGAAACCTATAGCATTCAAGGGATTGAAAAGGCCAATTTAAAGAGACACTCACCGACTTTTTTGTTTAACCCTTTGAGTGCCAGAGGGGTACGAAACGCATTGCAAAGCAATGCGTTGCGTACCCCTCTGGCACTCAAAGGGTTAATGTTATCTGTTTTAAAGCATAATGTATGTAGTATTCTGTTTTTTATGGCTCAGTAGTTCAATCATTTTTTGAAACCTTGAAAACCCATTTAGCCTACATTTAGGGCATCAGCTCTGTTCACCTGAGCCTTAACTTGTGCATTACAAAGTCTCCCATCTGTCTGTTATCTACCAGACTTGAGAAGCGTTAGTTCAGCAGTATGTAATATATATAACACACACACGTGTCCACTCTACTTCTGGTGGGAGCTCTCTATCGTCTGTCCTTCAAGCAGCAGTCTGTTATTCCTGTTCGCTGTTTTTATTTGCATTTGATCTATTTTGTAAACTAAAACATAAGTAGTTTATAATCTGATAAAGCCTTGTTTCTAAAAGTGTAACTTTGTATTTAAAACTTTCCAGTTCATACCTAAAAACAAGAGAAATCTTTCTGTCAAATTACATTCTAAATCTAAATAAATATGTTACAAGCCATTCAGGTCTATTGAAGCCCATTGTTACTATAAGGAGATGTAATCTAGAGGCAGACTTCAGTAGAGATCATACTTTTTACTCACAGCACTACTGTGGGAGAGCTATACGTAAACACGAGGCCTGAAACTGACTGCTCCAAGACCGGAGTGGTCTCTCTCAGTGTGCTGGTACACATAAAGAGTCACATGTGCCGGTGCGTCGGCAAACTTCAAAGTGATCCTTAACCCCTTAGTGACTGGCCGCGTGAGCACGCAGCTGGCACTTAACGTGCAACAAATTTTTTTTCCCATTACTTATAATGACTTCCGGTACGTACATGTACGTCCCCATCCGCTCGGGATGTACATGTACATCCTCGGGCGATAAGGGGTTAAGGGAAGGTAACTTCCCTGGACTGCTGGTCCTTAAGGGGTTAAATGAAATGATTCCAAGAAAATAGTTCCTCTTTAATTTAGACAAATCTGATTAGTACGCACCCTCCCTCCTCAGTGTATTTTATTCCAGTTGTGTAGGGGTTATCTTGACTTTGTGATGTAGAGCTTTTTCAACCCTGGGGACTATATATATTTGATACTTGGGGCCATACGGAGCAATTCTGGAGCAAAATAACTGCACCACAGGGAAGTTAGCTATCCATACAAATTCCCCAAGTTCTCATTGATTTAACTGAGACTTTTAACCCCCTTAATGACCCTTGATGGTCATGGCACATCATGGGTTGTTTTGCATTAACGACTCATGACGTACCAGGACCATGATTTAATTCCGGGCTCCCCATGCAGCTGCATGCCGTTCAGGGAGCCCGGAATGGGATACAGAAAAAAAAAAAAAAAAGGTCCTTAAGGGGATAATAATGTGATGGAAACCTCTTTAGCATTAAATGTGTTAAAAATCCACTATAAGCCATTGACCATTTTTATTTGTCCTCTGTGGTGTCTTTGTTTTTCCAGATTTGCTCCTCCCCATCTCTTTGCATATGGGCCTAGTATGATAGATTTGGTCTGTTCTGTGTGCCTCTGTTATGACTGGTTCAGAGTGAAATCCATTTGTGAACAGACCATACTCATTAGGGAATTCCTCATTAGTGGTAATGTATTAGATAGTTAAGATCTGGACATACATCCCCGTGAAGTAAATATGGGCCATTCATCCAGAGTAACTAATTTATTATTATATGTTATTTATTAATCACCAACATTTTCCTTGGATCTGTACAAAAGAGGGGACTATGCAAACAAATATGATATACTTGCATTGGTTATGAGTGATAAAAATCTGTCTTCCAAAACATAGCACTTATATTCAAACAATGTCTTGCTATCCAGTTACCCTTGTCAATGGTGACATTTCATAACATGCTTCATATTTTGTTCCTGTTTCAGAAAAGAGTATTGACTACAAGCAGGTCTTTTAAGGGTTAATGAATTGAAGAAAGTAAAATGAAGATAAACTAAAATGGTACAGATTCTCCATGACACAATATACCAGGATGGCCTAAAACTCCATGGCCAGGAGAACTGTTTTTAAATCCGGGCCTTTCTGGCTGCTAGTGAGTCTATGAGTAAGCGCATGGTAGTGCGAAACGTGTCAGACTTTTCTGAGTTTCCATCTATGCCTTAGTGTCTCGCTCCCTCCATGTAAGGCCATGTAGGATCAAGATTTTAATATACTGGAATAAAGTTTACATTTTACAAGCCCAACATGTCACATGATGTTGGCGTCATGTACGGTTTATCGCACACCGGAAGAAGATGAGTGCATCCAAGTTCTTTCATGTTTGTACAAGTCATGGCCCAAAACTCCTCCATTATCCTCTGGTTGCCTTGCAGATCACAGACATCTGCAGGAAGGGTGATATTGGCTCCTCATTTGGTACTCATGGGGAATTAACCTCCTCTCTATAAAAGCCAACTGATCGCAGATTTCTTGTATAGGGTTCAATAGAAAGAAAGCAATCCACAAGCCTTGCAAGTCACTATCATCCGCAAGGCAAACAGGGGGAAACAAAGGAATTTTGAGCTATGGGATCTCAGTTCCCATAGCTGTTTAGGGCAGAGGCACGGACCTTAAAGGTTCTTTTATGGTCCCTATACTGCCCCATTAACAAAGATTAGGTGAGAAGCATTTTTCAGAAAATGAGGGATATTAGAACAAGATAATTTGAGCTAATTGTTAGAGGGTGGAAATTCAAAAGTAATGTGTGTAAGTATGTATGTACGTGTGTATGTATCTTTATTAGGCTCATGGAACAGCCCCCAGCAGAAGTGGTGTGGTATTTCAAAAATACCTGGAATAGACAGGAGTCTATTCGTAGAAGTATGTAATATTGTGTATTTAAAAAAAATAGTAATATAAAGAGACTGGACATGCCAGGTGGTTCTTATCTATGTGTAAGGCATCCTTTAAACATCACCAATATTTTGATGTGTAAGGCATCCTTTACACATCACCAGCAGTTCAAAACTCTGCATGCTACACATCGTCAGACACACTTCACCACAGCTTTGAACCTTAATGCATCCCCACATTTAAATTAAAAGCAATTTTCATCTACTGTGATGCAATTTGTTTGCTTCAGGGTTGCACATCTTTAGCTTGTCGATTGATACATTTATAATGAATTATCATAAAACAATCCTAGTACAGAATTTTTCCTGTGGTGTTATCAGCAGGGAGTTAGTGAGTCCAGATTGGTATGAATACAACAGGAATGCAGTTAATACTGGATGTTTTCTGGAGAATGGTCTTGATCCTAGCAGATGCAGGATAAAGGATGCTGCTCAAGCAAGGATCCAGGACTTGAAAAGGAAAGGGCGGGGTAGAGGGCGAAATAGGTTTCCGACTGGAGTGTCACCTTACCTCATAAAACCCAAACAGGAATCAGATAAATAACACTATAGGGGCATGTATACTATTCTTAGTTGCTAATATTCACAAGTGGAGAAAACGATGAGTCATCTCTGTAAATTAGTAATACCCCCTTTATAATATGTTGCTGTCTGGAAAAAAAAAATTACCACTGTGAATTCTTTTCCCACATATGTATTTCCCACTTAACATTATACATACTTCCACTAACCCTTTGAGTGCCAGGGAGGTTTCCATCACATTGTCCTGCAATGTGTTGGCTACCTCTCTGGTACCCAAAGGTTTAAGACCAGGTTATACTTGGTGTTGAGATGTACAGTAGCCACTAAACTGACTTTTTTGTTGCAATTAGATATGTTGACACAATGTTTATTTGGATTTAAACATACTTTTTTACACAATTCTTATTTTGACCACATCCATTTCTATTCCACTTTTCAAAAAAGTCAGCTGATAGGCATTTGTAGAAGAATGTAGCTGAACGTTTATATATATATCCATATCAGGGACATAACCACAGAAGGTGAAGTGGGGCAGTTGAGCTGTGACCCAGCATACAAGGAGGACCCATCTGCCCAACGTTCCAGGACCTTCTAGTTATGTATATGTAAAATTTTTGCATTAGGGGGCCCCACAAAAAAGTTGGCACCGGGGCCCTCCAATGACTAATTATGCCACTGATCTATATGTTTTTACAGGAACATTTTTCATTACATCCCCCACCATTGGACCTAAGTATAAGTGCAACTCAAGGCAATTCTTGCCAAACCAGCTGCATTGTAAGGAACAAATAAGCACATCACTGATTTAAATGGGGGGGCGGGGGATTAACCCCTTGAATAATAGAAAGGTCTCTAACACATTGCTTCCCTGGTTGTAATTTATAGTGACGGTTTTGTGTGCTTTTTGATCTGTGTTGATTTGCCACAGTTCATTTTACAGGGTCAGCTCTGTGATTTGCCATACGAGCACTGCCATTCTAGTGAGGCTTCAAGATATAGGCCTAAGGGGTGTGCCCAGCAAGCACTCAGGAGCACAGATAAATACTGAACATGAGTAAGTGGAGTGGATGTGTCCTTCAAAGCCAAAATTACTAGAAGAAATAGCAGAACAGGATGTTTGGGAGGTGGATTCTCACAATTTGTTCACACACTTGGACTTATTTTGTGTATGTATTTGGCAATTGCTATTCAAGTTGATAATAATGCTATTTGGTGTGAGTCTGATCCCTCCCTTTAATGTGTTGTATCTCAGGCTTTTTTCAACCTTTTCTGTACTGAGTACCCAGTAGTATGAAAAAAAGATTCTTAACTACCCAAACGCTTGATTTATTTTAACTTAACACTTACAGATTAATGAAAAGCAATTATAGGAGTGTTAAAGTGCTAAATTGATACTACTTCTATGGGAGAACAACCCTGGCACACACTGCCGCTCACAGACACACTCCCATACCTCCATTCATCCACTGTTAGACACTTGCTTTTTTTTGCACAATTCTTTTTTAGTTTTCATAACTAACACTACAATCAGTCATTCTTGACAGTGTTATTATGTATCTTTATTCATTTAAATGAAATGCATAAATATGGACTTTTTTACGGGGGAGAAATGAAAGAGAAGAAAGGGGATGGCTAGCTTCATTTTTATGATAATTTAAGTTACTTCACACTCACACAGACTCACATTAACCCTCAGACTTCCCACTGAGTATTTACATAAGGTTTATTAATCCAGTGCATATTCCTACAGTATAGACATACTGAGCTGCCTCTCCTGCACTTTAGGCAGCACAATGCAGTGATGCTGCATTGGTTACTTTGCTCATTGTAAATGGTAAAATACTTAGATATGGTGCCTTTCAAACACGCAAGTATCACCTTATGCCAGTGTACCAAAGTCCAGCATGCTGCAGCTTTACTATGTTCCCTCAGGGATGCAGTAAAATTGTATTACCAAATGGCTGCACAGAGGCCTAAGGGGACGTTGACACACCTTATACATGAGCACTCCTGGAGATTTTGATGCTTATTACAGCCTCCAAGGAATAGCCATCTGAAGTTGGTGCCAGCCAGTAATATTAACTGGTTCTTACATAGTCCAGCCATCAAACACACCTCTCCTGCATTTGGATCATTAGTATACTGCAGGAGAGGTGAGTGAAACAACATGGACAACAGAACTGTTGCATAAGGACCAGCTCAGAACATCTGTACTGAGGACAGTTCACGTTTTGGGAAGTACCCCCACCTTGTTCTAAAATACCCCCCAGGGGTATTAGTACTACAGGTTGAGAATCAGTGTGTTAACATTGTTTTATGTTTATGTAGTTGTTGTTTTTTTGCCTGTGATCTCATGCATGAAGACCTTTAAGATGTGACAATATTTATTAACAGTGTTAAACTATTACCTAATACACCTTTCACGTATACACGAAGATATGCATCATTGATAGCAATGAAGAACAGCATATTTGATACATTGCTTTTCCCACAGCTTATTGAATTTCAGCCTTTATGCTTTTCATAATGATTAAGTCTCAGTATCAATAATTTTGTTTATCTATGTCAGGGGTATCCAGGTTCGATCCTCAAGGGCCACCAACAGGCCAGTATAGATTTCTCTAATTAAGCATAGATGAGTACTCAGTGGCTTATTCATTTTGATTGGCTTGTCTGTGCTTAAACTTTCAGTCCTGGCATGTCACGAGTTAAATGATCACATCGCTCCTGAAGGTGTGCTGTGATCATGCTGGGCCTGGGAGGCTGAAACTGACTGCTGCAAGACTGGAGCAGTAAGTTTCACTCTTTCCCCTGGCGAGCCGGTACATGTGTCAGCTCAGTGAATAAAATGCCTTTGGTCCTCACGTGTAAAACCCCCTGATCCAAAGGGGTTAAAAACTGGAATGTCGATAACTATTGAGGACCAAACCTTGACAGCCCTGATCTATACCTTTGGACTGGTAACTCCAGTATCAAAAATATTTGTTTGTTTCTGTCAGGATTGTCTAGCAGATGTTTGGTTTATATCTGTATAGTAATATAAATAGTTGAACAAATATACATAGCACATATAAAGTTCTCTGTTTATACCATCCAAGAAATACAGATACTCTTTTGGTTAAAGACACACATCCGGAAGATATTGCCTCATCTGCAAATGTGAAATGTGTGGTTAGTATTTCATGCCTTGCAACATACACCAGTAAAAAGTTCACAAAAAACAACCTAACTTGCAAAAAGTTGTAAATGATTTCATAATGTGTACGACTTGCTCTTCCATAAAATGTCAGCTATTTCCTGACATGCTGCTGCCTATCGTCTTCCATATGTGTTCGTTATTTTGCAATGTTTTTCTCATCTATATTATAAACACACCAAGGCTGATGTAGTAAGAAGTGTTGAAGCAATTCTGGGACAAATCAACTGCCCCATAGGGAACAAATTAAAATCCCCATTGATTTAAATTGGCTTCAGTTCTAGAGAGGCCTCCATCCCATTGATGGAAGCCTCTTTAGCATTCAAGGGGTTAAAAGCCAAATTTAAATCCATTATTTGTCCCCAAGAGTGCAGTTGGCATGCTCCAAAATTGCTTATTACATCAGCTTCATTGGCACACATGCATAGTTTTTTTTTAGACCAGCATAAGTTTTTCAGTCTCGTTCAAATAGAAACAATTTCCTGCTATGATTCCACATTAGTCCCAAACTGTGTACTGGGGAGCAGCTAGGTTCCCAAAAACCTGGGACTGGAGCCAACCTAATACATTATTCATGTACTGTGAAGCCCAATTTCATCATTTCTAGTAGTGAGATTAGAACCATTACATTCCCCAAGCTGACAAGATCTAAGGCTTTAAGCATGAGTCCTGGGGCTTTAAATTCCTCAGCCAGTACCTAGCAATGCCCCTGATTTAACTTGAGGACTTACTCAACAGGCACCAAAGAAAACCTGCACATATTGCTTAATCATTAGCAAATGTCTCTGATATTCTGCCTTAGATTAATAGTTGGGAGCACATCAATTTTGTCTCCTAGTTTAGTTGACTACGTATAAGGATTACCTCAGATGACTTTTTACACAATAGAAATTCTTATTCTTATTAATTGTATCATTAATATAATTAATTTTTTTATCATCCCAATTATTTTTCTTATTGATTAAAAACTGATCCACATTTTGTGAAAAATGTTGTGCATACCTGCTAACTGTCCTTAGATTTAACTCCTTGCCCTGCAAACCACGTCTCCTATGTTTTATTTGAATTTTAACCCCATTCCCAATGAGGATGCTATTTTGAAGTGAATTCTGTTCTATGAGAATGTGAGGCAGCAGCTTTCCTCAAGTGCTAGTATGGATGCTGGACATCTCTTTTTGTCAATGTAATGTTATCCTGAAAAATCTTGTGATATCCTGCAGCCTGGCATATTCCAGAACCTTCCTGCTCCACCATGTTTTCCTGTTATGAACCATTTCTCGGCACTTCCCCTTTTCTAGTTTATTGTTGATTGCTCAAGTGATCTCCTTTTTATCTTGGCTTGAGTACCTGATTGTCTTCTGTGTACCTAATCCAGCTTGATCCTAAGACTTCTTTCTGCTCCTTGGTAATAAGACATCTGTACTATTTTACAGTGTCTGTCTTTTACTCCTGTATGCGGCTCCTTCTTGTACTAAAACTGTGTAATCTCTTCTACTTTCTGGCAATAAGACCTTTTCTCTATTTGACTATGCACACTCTCCCCTTCAGGTTGTGACTCCTTACATTGACTATGTTTAATCCTGTCCCTGGTTATATGACCTCTGCTCAATTTGACTACACTCCACTTCCTGGTAATAAGACCTCTGGTCTTTTTGACTACACCTGCTCTTTACTTTTGGTTACATCTCTGCTTAGCCTGTTTCTAATCTCTTCCCCCTGGATATACAAAGATGCTGACCTCCATTCCCTGTTGATAAGACCTCTGCTCATTTTGATTGTGCCTGCTCTTTACTTCTGGTTATGACTCCTGCTCAACCTGGCTATGTCTAATCTCTGCTCTCTGATCCATTTGATTACACCTGCTCTCTGCTTACTTCAAGGGTTCCCATATAAGTCCCTGTGGCCTTTCAAACATTGGGCTCGAATCCTAGTGTGTGGGTGAAGATCTGTGGTTCATTTTATTTGATTACTTTCCTTAAAGCAGAGACCATGACTGGCAGTCTTTCCATACATCAATAAAAGGTTAATAGACTATTTTTGATTTTTTTAAATTTGATTTTCTGTAATCTTTTCCTGTACCTTTTTATCTGCTATATGAAGTTGTCTGTTGATATCATGCTACCTGGTATGATGTATAACTGAGCCAGAGAGGTATGTAATGCATTGCAAAAAAATGTAAAAAGAAGGCCCTGTATTTTTGTTTTAAATTCTGGCCCATATGTACAGTGGATTCACTGTTCTGCCATCACTGGGGATACTTGGCTATTTGCTTCAGAGCTGTGCTTCACATTCTGTGAAATGTGGTGTCAGGACTGACAGCAAGTTTTATCTATCATTTATTTAAATATCCCATTCTATTCCATAATATAGTAAAATAGTGATGGATTCAAATATTGCCTTAAAACAAGCTGAGATAAGCAGGTCCAGATTTACATTTCAGAAGCCCTCAGGCAAGGCATCAAAGTCTCCCATAACCCCCATTCATGGACACCCCCTCCACGCCTCATAGAGTGAGTCAGGAAGGATTTTTTTTACCCACTTGGGGCTTAATTGGAAATGGTTTCCTTTGGATTGTCAGGTGTGATATGACATGGGCTGAACTTGATGGACACATGTCTTTTTTTCACTGTCATCAACTATGTTACTAGGCAACTCTAACCCCAGCACCAACCACTGTTTCCTGTCACAGAAAATACAGAGGCTATAAAATGCAACAGCAAAAAAAAAAAAAAGAAAAAAAGAAAAAAAAAGTCTTTAACCCTTTGAGTATCAAAGCGGTACCTCTCTGGCACACAAAGGGTTAAGGACCAGAGGAGTGTGTAGTGCATTACTTGCCGGGCCTTAATGGATTAACCCAATGGCTCTCAATATTTTTTTGCTCAAGGAACCACTATCTCTCTCAGGGCATCTCTAACAACTGATTTGTCATTTGTCAACAGTGATATGTGGTTAATCTTAGGTATGATTACAACAAACAATCTGCATAACAATTTCCATAAATGTAAACTCAACATTCATCATTTTGTCAAAGACTTTATAGAAAATAAGGGGCACCTAAAGTGGATGTCCGTGGTACCCTAAAGTACCACAGCACCCTGTTTGAGTACCACTGGATTAACCACTTTGCTGGATGAGAGTTGTTCAAGTCATTGCTTGGCAATACAGTGGAGACCTCTCACACAACTAAGGGGTTAAATAATGGCCATTAAAGAGGTATGTAAAGTGTTTGAAATAAACCAGGGATTAGGATTGCTGTGGCCACACCCATAGCCTTGAATGTGGGTGTGGCCAGCACAGAAGAGTTGCCCCTCAAATCTAGGCAATTGCCTATACTGTCTAACTGAAAACTGGTGATAAGCACATACACCTGCACTGAGATAATACAGCAAAAGATCAAAAGGATAAACTATGTTTGATGTTGAGTCTAGAAGCCTCATGACAACCCTTTGCAATGCATTGGATTCCCCTCCGGAACTCAAAGGGTTAATGTATGCTCATTCTGTCTCGTTGTGCTGAATGCTTGTTTTTCCATCTTTATACCCTTTGAAAGCAAGAAGGGTATGTAACTTTTTGCAAAGAAATGCTTCGCACACCACCCTGTCACTCAGAGGATTAATAATAAGAACTTCTGTAGCAAATGCACTGCACTATAGTGGATAAATGGAAAATTCCCCAAATACCTATTTACTTTAAATCAATGGGAATTTTTATTTGTTCCCCATAATGCATCTGGCTTTCCCCAGTAATGCCACGGTTCTTATTATTAAATCTGCGTCATAGACTATACCAAGCAGAAAGGAATCTGGGTTTCCAGTTTGCAGGTTTTATTTTTCAAGTTTTAGAAATTCATAGTCAAGTAATATTTTATTTGAAATGCCTGAAATATAAATAAAATCCAGTCCACTATATGTTATTTGAAAAATATAAAAAAGGTCAGCTTGTAAGAACTTGTTACTCATTCAACGAATTGTAAAAGCCTAATGAAAGAGACACTAGAAATAAAATGTAAGGACTATTGGCAGGATGCAAGAAATGTGCGCATCTGCTAAAGGCATTTTTGTGTGCAGATACATATTGCACATGTTCTAATCCAGGAAACTGTATAATGAACACTTTTTGAATTGCTCATAAAAAATATTCTTTACTACAACACTACACAAACATATAAATTAGATTGCAATAGCACTCCTGCATTAGGCGCATTCACTGTTCCACTCACACAGATTTGTTAATCCTGTCCTTGCCCACACAAAAAATAAATATGCACAGCTGTTCGCTAATCTTGATTTTTTTCATGCGCAATTCAACAGAATCATGTGCAAAACAGTTCACCAGTGGTTTTCACACCGGAAATAGTGATTGTGCATATTTACTGCATCCCTCCATATATTTTAAAAGAAAAGTATAAAAATTCTGGAGAAAACCAACTGCACCAAAGGGGACACATAAAGCAACCCAAATTTCCATTGATTTAAAAAGGGCTTTTAACCCCTTGAATGAAAGCGAGGTCTCCAACATATTGCAACTTCAGGGATTGATACAAATAAATATACGTAGACACACTAAGGCAGGCACACACACAGATGCATGCATGCATGTTAAAGGGATAGTAATGGTTAATTTTAAGTTGATTTAATATTATAGACATTAAAAAAAGATTAACATCAAAGTAAGTATTATTTCTGAAACCTTTATGGTTTGAAAGATCGAACTTGCTAAAGTTACCTTTTCCTGGCTGATTTTACTCAAGTCTGCCATCTAGCTGACTGCTGCAGATTCCAGTTATTTGACCAGACTGAGGCTCTTCAGCAGAGCTGAAATCAAGTCATTTAGAAATAAATACTTCATTGGAACAGTCTACAAAGTGTGCTTGCAAGCCAGGCATACTTTGTAGACTGTTCCAAATGAAGTATTTATCTTTAGATATCGTTATATCGGCGCTGCTGAAGAGCCACATCTGGTCAAGTGACCAGAATCTGCTTCTGACAGCTTTACAGCTCGTCAAGCAGAAAGGGGAGGGACCAGAGAACTTTATTTTCCTATATCTCTCAAACCATAATGGTTTGAGAGATACAAATAAGTGCAAGTACTCTCTTTTAATTGTATATACCATATAGTTAATACTTTTTTCTGACATTACTATCCCTTTAACAAAAAGACAGACACACACACACACACACACACACACACACACACACACACACACACACACACACACACACACACACACACACACACACATATAAACCCAATGTGCATGACAGTGTAATCTCTAGGGTAAAACAGACTGCTGTAGATCCCACTGCACTTAATTGCATTTTAAATGTAAAAACATACAGTACTGTACAAAAGTCTTAGGCAGGTATGAAATGCTTTAAAGCAGGAATGGTTTAAAAAATAGACATGTTAGTAGTTTACATTTATCAATTGACAAAATGATAGTGAGTGAACACAAAAAAAGGTAAAAGTCAAATCAATATATGGTGAGACCACCCTTTGCCTTCAAAACAGCACCAATTCTTCTAGGTACATTTGCACACAATTTGTTGAAGAACTCAGGAGGTAGGTTGTTCCAAACATCTTGTAGAAATAATCACAGTTCTGTGGTAGCCTCAGTTGTTTCTGTCTCTTCATGTAATACCAGACAGAATTGATGATGCCAACAACAGGGCTCTGTGTGGCCATACCACCACTTCCAGGACTCCTTGTTCTTCTTTACACTGAAGATAGTTCTTAATGACTTTGGCTGTATGTTTGGGGTCATTGTCATGCTGCAGAATACATTTGGGGCCAATCAGATGCCTCCTTAATGGTAATTGTATGATGGATAAGTATCTGCCTGTACTTCTCAGCATTGTGGAGAACATTAATTATGACCAAATCCCCAGCTCCATTTGCAGAAATGCAGCCCCAAACTTGTAAGGAACCTCCACCATGCTTCACAAATTTTGATTCATCAGTCCGGAGCACCTGCTGCCATTTTCTACTCTCAGTTCGTGTGTTTTTGTGCATAGTTTAGTCGCTTGACCTTGTTTCTATCAAGGTTTTCCTCCGCCTTCCCGGCGGGTTTGCCCGTCTTCTGGGTTTGTCGGCTCATCACCATGTAGCGTGGTGATGTCAACCTTACCCGCGCTTCCGGGTTTCGGTCTTTTTTAACCGCGCACCGTTTTCGTGCGGGAGCGATTATAGCGTTCCAGTGTGCAGCCTTCTCCTGCTGCTCCACTCAGCTTCTAGTGTCTTGCACTCCTGTGTAGTCCTGTTCCTCCAGTCTTGTGGGTTCCATTCCTGCCTGCTCCAGTCAGCAACCTCCACTCTATCTACCCTCAGTACTTCTCCAGTCCTGTGGCATCCAGCCTCTCCTGTCTGCTCCAGTCTGCAACCTAGTGCCTCTCCAGTCCTGAGCTGCCTTGCTTTCCTCACTGCTCCAGTCAGCACCAGTCAGCACCAGTACCTTTCTTCTCTATCTCTGTGGAGTTCTGCTCCTTCCTGCCTGCTCCAGTTATAATCCAGTGCCTTCTCCAGTCCACACTTAGTCTCTTGCCTGCTCCTGCTCAGCACCCCCAATACCTAGACCAGTCTCTCCCTGTGCAGTCCTGTCTGCTCTTGCTGCTCTCCCTGCTTGTAGTCTCTTAGCCTCAGGGCTTACCTTCAGTGGGTCCTTATTTACTTTGGAAATAGTCCTTCCCTGGGGTTGGTGGTGGGTGTCCTCACTGTACTGCGTTATCCTGGGCTTTCTTCGGCTCATCTGGCTTCGCGGCCAGCACCTCTACACGGCCTTGGCCGCAGCACAACGCACTACAGGGGGCCTGTGTACACCAGCCACGCACTCCAGCGATGCACTCTAGCTTTCACTCCACCAACCCTTGTTGGAGGAGTCTCTTAACCGTGACAGTTTCCACTTTGGAGGTATGGCTTTTTGGCAGCAAGTCTTCCATAAAGACCACTTCTGCCAGACTTCTCCAGACAGTAGATGGGTATACCAGGATCCCACAGTTTTCTGCCAATTCTGAGCTGATGACACTGCAGGAAATCTTCCGATCTTGAAGGGAAGTAAGCATGCTGTATCTTTCATCTGCTGCACTAAGTTTCCTTGGCTGACCTACAGTTTACAGTCCTCAGCTTTGCCTGTTTCTTTGTGCTTCTTCAAAAGAGCATGGACAGCACATTTGGAAGCCCGTCTGCCTTGAAATTTCTGCCTGAGAGAGACCTTGCTTGATTCAGTATAAATACCTTGTGTTGTTGCTGTGCTCAGTCTTGCCATGGTGTATGAATTTTGACAGTAAATTGTTTTCAGCAACCTTACCTTGTTAGCTGAGTTTTGCTGTCCCTCACCCAGTTGTTTTCCTCCAACACAGCTGTTTCTGTTTCAGTTAATGATTGTGGTTCAAGCCACATATTAAATGGATGAGCATTAGCACCCGTCTGGTATAATTGTTTAATCATACACTTGACTATGGCCTCAATTCATTTGTCCCTGTTAGACCAAAAAACCCCCTCCAGCATTCAATTGCCTGTGCTATGAAAAAATGCCAGCAAATAAAACTCCTGATGGGCGATAAAGTAAGAGGCATTTTAGTCCATTGAAAAATAAACAAAACGCCACAAGTTGCAATTCAATTGACTGTGTTAGCCACTAAGATCCGATAAGGAACTCACTTTAGCGTTGATACTTAAGAAGCAGTTTTTTTCTGACTAAAGTCCATTATCGGAACTGATGCAGTAATTCAAATGAGAAAAAAACCTACGTTCTCAGTGGATGTATTGAAATGGGACAGTAAACAATGCATCCAAAGTGGCTAAAAAATGTGTTCAGTGTTAGTAAAATTAACCCTATGAGTGCCAGTGGGGTAAAATTACACAGCTGACACTCATAGGGTTAACCCGACTACGGTACAACGTAACAGCCCCTGCAAAGTAACACTTACCTTTAATCCAAATGTCCAGCGGAGTCTTCAGCATCTTGGTCATTTCTGTCCATCTTCTACTTCTATCTTTCTCTCTTTTCTTCTTCTCTTTTCCTTCTTCTCCTTTCTTCATCTGTCTTCCATCTTTTTTTCTTGTAGCTGTAAAAAAAGTTAATAAATAAATTTTCCCTGAATATAACCCGCACATCTGTGTATAGTTTAACCCCTTGAGTGCCAGAGGGGTACACAACGCATTGCAGACTCCTAGGGTTAAACTATGTATATGTGTGAATACTTAATAACATGCCCTAAGAGTTACACAACTTGTGCCATGTCTGTTGCCGCACACAGCGGTGGAGAAATAGAAAAGGCCAAAGATATTTTTTATTTAAAAACCTTTGGATTTGCCACAAACATGGGCACAAGTTCTGCAACTCTTGAGGCATGTTATTAAGTATCTACCCACACACATATACATAGTTTAACCTTTGGAGTCCCAGAGAGGTACAAAATGCATTTTTCTACACTACCAGCTTTTTTAGGTCAGGTTATTGAATCGAGCCCTACAAAATCCCTGACATTGTGCAAGTGTACCTAGAAGAACTGATGTTGTTTTAAAGGCTGGTTAAGGGTGGTTACACCAAATATTGATTTGATTTGATTTAGATTTTTTCTTTATATTCACTCACTATGCATTTTGTTAACTGATAAATATAAACTATTAATATGTCTATTTTTGAAAGCATTCTTACTTTACAGCATTTTTTCACACCTGCCTATACACAGTGCTTTGCATAAGTATTCAGCCCCATGACTAGTTATTTCATATTACTGAATCACTGAATGGTACATTGCAATTTTGTTCTATATGAAATTCTATTTAAAAATACTGAAACTCAAATTCAGTTATTGTAACATGTCATGGTTTTATGTTGGGAAATATTTTAAGAAAAATATAAATCTGAAATATCTTGCTTGCATAAGTATTCAACTTCCACAAAATATTTGGTAGTGACACATTGTTCTGCATAACAGCTTTAAAGGGATAGTAATGTTTCATAATAAAAGTAGCTCTAATTAATCATCATAGTATTTGGATTTTGGAGAGTGTTATATCAATACTGTCAGAGTTATAGTTCTAGAGTAATTCAATGACAAAGTGTCCCCCTCCAGCCCCTTTTACACTGTTCAGCCAGATCAGAAGGGAGGTGCCCAGGTAGACTGCAGAGAAGGACAATCTTCAATTAAGATAAGGGAAAAGCTTGTCAAGGGGGGCAGAGTTTTCATTCTTTTCATAGAAAGAAGATTGTCCCCTTCTGTTATCTGTCTGGTCTTACAACCAGATTCCACATATGAGAAGAGATGGCTTACACTAGGTAAAAGGAGCGGGAGAGGAAACTGTGCTTGTGAATATCTCTCAAACCATAAAGGTTTGAGAAATAAGACTTATATCGTTCTTCATGTTTTTTTAATGCCTACAAAATAAAATAAAGATAAAATGAAGTATTACTATCCCTTTAAGGTTGGTTGGACTTGGCTTGTGGACTACAGTTTTTGACTAGTATCACAAATTCTCAATAGGACTGAGATCAGGACTTGATAGGCCTGTTGTAGAACATTTGCTTTTTTATTATTGAGCCACTCCAATGTTGTTTTGGCTAGTTGTTTGGGATCATTGCTCTGCTGAAAGGTGAATTTCCTTGCTAACATCAGTTTCATAATGGACTCAAGCAGGCTTTAGCATTATTTTCTTGTCTTTTGCTCCATCCATCCTTCCATCACGATGAGAACCCTAGCTACGGGATGATGCACCACCACTATACTACACTGTAGGGATGATGTGTCTTGTGGTATGGGCAGTATTAGGTTTGTGCCACACATAGTGCTTTGAGTGTTTGCCAAAACCTCTAACTTACTCCCATCTAACAGCAAAACCTTTTCCAAATTGCAGCTGTGTCACTCTCATGTTTTCTGTCAAACTCCAGATGTACTTTCTATCACGGTGCCCGTGATTGCTGCCCTCTCCTGTCAGTTATCTGTGAAAGCTCTCCATTGGCTGCCTGTCTTGTATCCGCCCAGTATTGCCTATATAGACTGGGTTCTGGCACCCTTTGGTTGCCCTTTCGTGGTGTCTCTATGTCTATAGCCACCTGCATCCTGTTCCTGAGTTTCCTGGGCCTTTGCTGCATACACTACCTTCCAGATTCCGTCTGCTTACCTGCCTGACAGCCTCCTCTGCTGAAGTGGTTCCTGCCTCCATTCCTGATCCGGTTTGGGCTGACATTCCTGCTTCCGTTCCTGATCCGGTCGTCTGCCGTTACTGTTCCAGCTTCCTGTCCTGGCTGTCTGTTCCTGCTTCTGGATCGTGTGCAGAGTTCTCCGTCCTCATGTCTCCTGGGCAACATTTTCATCCCTGAGTGCCTATGTGTACTCCAGTACGCTGGTACTGGTTCGCTCCATCTATCACCGGTTGCTTGCGGCTTCCCATACAGCACCGGTAGTGTCATTGTCTACTCCAGTACGCGGGTACTGGTTCGCTCCATCTATCACTGGTTCTTGCTGCTTCCCATACAGCACCGATAGTGTCAATAAGTACTCCAGTACGCGGGTACGGGTTCGCTCCATATATCAGCGGTTGCTTGCTGCTTCCCATTAAGCACCGGTAGTGTCATTGTGTACTCCAGTACACGGGTACTGGTTCTCTCCATATATCACCGGTTGCTTGCTGCTTCCCATTCAGCACCAGTAGTGTCATTGTGTACTCCAGTACGCGGGTACTGGTTCGCTCCATATATCACCGGTTGCTTGCTGCTTCCCATTCAGCACCGGTAGTGTCATTGTGTACTCCAGTATGCGGGTACTGGTTCGCTCCATATATCACCGGTTGCTTGCTGCTTCCCATTCAGCACTGGTAGTGTCATTGTGTACTCCAGTACGCGGGTACTGGTTTGCTCCATATATCACCGGTTGCTTGCTGCGTCCCATACAGCACCGGTAGTGTCACTGTGTACTCCAGTACGCGGGTACTGGTTTGCTCCATATATCACCGGTTGCTTGTCGCTTCCCATACAGCACCGATAGTGTCACTGTGTACTCCAGTACGCGGGTACTGGTTCGCTCCATATATCACCGGTTGCTTGCTGCTTTCCATACAGCACCGGTAGTCTCATTGTGTCGTCCAGTACGCGGGTACTGGTTTGCTCCTAATTCACCGGTTGCTCGCTGACACCTATATAGCACCGGTAGGCCTCTGTGTAGTCCAGTATCTGCGACTGGTTTGCTTCACCACTTCTCAGTCGCTGAGGCCACTTACGCTCCTGTACCAGTACTTGTCGCCTTTGGGCCCAAGGCTGCCTTGCCCGGTATATTGGCAGGGCCGGTAGAGCCTTCTCTCTCATTGTACCAGTCTCCTGGCTGCCTTGCCCGGTATATTGGCAGGGCCGGTAGAGCCTTCTCTCTCGTTGTACCAGTCTCCTGGCTGCCTTGCCCGGTATAGTGGCAGGGTCGGTAGAGCCTTCTCACTCGTTGTACCAGTTTCCTGGCTGCCTTGCCCGGTATATTGGCAGGGCCGGTAGAGCCTTCTCTCTTGTTGTACCAGTCTCCAGGCTGCCCTGCCCGGTATATTGGCAGGGCCGGTAGAGCCTTCTCTCTCTTTGTACTATTCTCCAGGCTGCCTTGCCCGGTATATTGGTAAGGCCAGTAGACCCTATTTCCATATTGTGCCTATTCTAAGGCTGCCTTACCCGGTATTGGCAAGGCCGGTAGAGCCTTTCTATTATTATTCACCGTACCACTGTTCACCATTGCATTGTACTATTACGTGTTGAGATATATGTGTATGTCAAACCCGTGAAGGTTTTCTTTAAACTTTCAATAAAGTTGTATTTTTATCTTAACTCTGTGTCTGAGAGTCAAAACAAACCGTGACACTTTCCTATGGTACTTTTTAAGTAACTGCCTCTTTCTTGTAATCATCAGTAAAGGCCAGTGTTAGGCAGCTCTCTTGATATGTTGACTGGTATACCACCACTCCTCTCACAGCCATTAAACTCTGTAACTTCTTCAAACTAATTGTTGGCCTCTTTGACTTCTTTCACAAGTATCTTTCTTGTTTGATTGGTGAGTTTTGAGGGAAAGCTTATTTGCAGTGCCAGCATGGTGTGTTGCAGCTAATGCTTCCTGATTATTGATCCAACTGTGCTCATAGGAATATCGAGAAACACTTGGATATTATTTTGTACCCCTTTCCTAATCTATTAATTTGTATTATAGTATCTCTAACTTATGCCGAATGGTTTTTGGTCTTCAGTTTCTTTAAGGCCTGACCATTGAACCTTCAACAGTGGTGTTTTTATCCTGCAACTTTAATGTTCACAGGTGGAAGCCAATGGTAACCTAATTGTGCACTCAGCACAAGAGTTGAATACTTTTCCAAGGAACAAATTTCAGTCTTTTATTTTTCTTAAAAATATTTCCCAGCATAAAACCAAAGTCACTTTACAATAAATGATATTGAGTTTCAGTATTCTAAAATAAATTGTAATATAGAATGAAATTAGAACATACTCTTTGTAATTCACTAGTATGAGAAAATTGGTCAGGGGTTTGAATACTTTTGCAAGGCACTATATATTTTTTTTTTGTGTGTGTGTGTGTGTGGGGGGGTATAGGGTGACCACATTTCCCTTCTGCCATTCCGGGACGTGGTCACCCTAGTTGCCCCTTCATACCTTGAGTCCCTGGTGGTCTAGCGGCGTGGAAAGTGCTCTGTGCCTCCTCCGGCACAGAGCTGAAGCTCCCGCGCGCTGTGCTCAGTAATGCAGAGCGCTGGGAGATGATGTCATCTCCCAGCGCTCTGTATTACTAGAGCGCTTGCCTCCAGGAGATCAGGTAAGCTGCATTGCCGCCCTGGATGTCAGCCTGCAAGCGGTGTGTCATATCATGGACGCCGCGAGGGAGAGCTACTAAGCGCTCCCTCGCGGCGTCCATGATGTGACACACTGCTTGCAGGCTGACATCCAGGGCGGCTTGGCTTCATTCCGGGACACTTCATTGTCCCGGTTGAAGATGACCCGGGACGCGGGACATAGCCCTGAAATAAGGGACAGTCCCGGACGTTCCGGGACCAGTGGTCACCCTAGGGGGGTAGGCAACATTTGTCTTATACCTGGACCATCCACTTACTAGTTAGCCCACTAATTGTATTCTCTGGGACAGCAGAGTCACTGGCTACAGTAGAATACAATGGTAAAAGCTCCATTACTCAAGCTTGAATGCTAGAAGTTGGAGCATCCGAGGTTTACTCAGCAAGAAAAGTCCTACAATATATGTTTTTAGTTTTGTAACAAAAATGTTCTGATCCTTTAACCTACTGAGTGCTAGAGGGGTATGCAACACATTGCTTTGCAATGCTTTGTGTCCCCCTCTGGCACTCAAAGGGTTAAACTAATGGTAATTTGTATTTGTCCCCTATGGTGCAGTTTTTCTCCAGCGTTGCTTCACTTTTGCCTTTTTAAGGCCCTAAGTGCACTGTACTTATTATGTTAAATATATACACTAGAATTCTAACCCTCTCAGCTTATGAGTTTTCGTTTTTCAGAAATGACCTGATTTTGTATGTTCCTTTTACCACATCACACTCCTTCAAATGGAGACAGTAAATCATATCATGCTACTTCCAAGCCTAGAACAGTTAAATGCTGTATGAATGCAACTTTCCGTGATTTGACATTTCAGAACTGTCCACAGTACAGTTTCAGTAACACTCTTTAACAATGAATATTTTAAAATAATATTTCTGATATCAGTCCCTTTTGCAGTTATGGGACTGGCTCACTTGACTGAGAGATGGATCTGAATTGCCAAGACAACCCAGTTCCAACTGTCAGTGTGACCTGCTTTAACAATACTGAGCATTATCTGTTATAGTTAGTGCTCAGTTAATTAGTGCTCAAAACACATTTAAACAGCTCACAATGACACAAATTTCTCTGTATACTCTAGCTTTAGCCACTTCTCTGTTAGAAATGGGATCATGTTCTCTCTCTGAAAGTGTACATGAGCAATGCCTATATGTCGAACTGGAACAAAACGCATACGGAAGCACTCCTGGTATTGCGGGGAGTGATGACGTAACGTGTAAATGAATAACATGCTCACTTGTTGCGGGCAATACGTAAAAAATCAACCTTTATTGCAATGCAAAAATTAAAAAACATATAGCTGAAAATGGACTAAGGTTGGAGGGAGCATAAGAACACTCTAGTGCATCAGAGTAAGCCACTGCTGATAGTCTGACGCATTTCGTGCTGAACTGCACTTACTCATAGACCCGGCGAGCAATCCACAAAGACTCAATTTAAAAACATACCCGTATCTTGACTGGACACCAATTAAGAACAAACAGTGACATAAAACCAATCACAGAAGAAACCTGCATATCAGAAAATCCGCCCCATATGACATATGCATTCCTAAAGAAAACTAAATAAAATAAAATAAAAAAAATACAAATGTAATTTAAAGATAACTCCAAAAGTGCAAAAAATGCACACAAATTCAAAAATGGGGTGGAATGTCTGAAAAATACATACACCGTATAGACATAATCCACACATTAATAAATGTAATAATTTCAAAAGATGTGACCTATATCCCACTCCGCATTGAGACTGACATTGAGAGGGTACGGTTACCATGGAGGGGGAGTAATTTATCCAATCTTCTGGATAAACGTGTGGCATTCTGGATACTTACCCTCAATACCCGGGTTCCGTCTGGTCTCAATGCGGAGTGGGATATAGGTCACATCTTTTGACATTCAGACATTCCACCCCATTTTTGAATTTGTGTGCATTTTTTGCACTTTTGGAGTTATCTTTAAATAAATGCGTCAGACTATCAGCAGTGGCTTACGCTGATGCGCTAGAGTGTTCTTATGCTCCCTCCAACCTTAGTCCATGTTCAGCTATATGTTTTTTAATTTTTGCATTGCAATAAAGGTTGACTTTTTACGTATTGCCCGCAACAAGTGAGCATGTTATTCATTTACACGTTACGTCATCACTCCCTGCAATACCAGTAGTGCTTCCGTATCCGTTTTGTTCCAGTTTGATTGTACGGCGTTGGGAGCGCTTTTTTCACAGTGAGCACCTATGGATTGCTGGTGAGTCCATCTCCTTATTACATTTGAATCTAATGTATATCTTGTAGCACCAATTCTACTGTTCAATGCTTATATGTCCATGACATTAAACTTCATGGAAAAATCATTGGGGAAAACATGTCTCTTAAAACTGAATGCCACAGTCACCTGACCTTGACATGACTATATTTTCACAGTGGAGAGGTTGCAGTTCCCAGTATCTGTCTCTCTCTCTGTATTGTAGCTACAGAAAAAACAAGAAAACCTCATGCTGTAGCATATGGAAATGAAAAAATGTATATGCAAAGAGTCCCGACCTTTCTCTGTATTTGAAGAGTTTAGTGCAACTGTAATACTCATTTAAAAATAAACTGTTGCACTCTAATATAATCAAAGAGGGTCTTGTTGAGCCTCACAGTACAGTTACTAAAATGATTTGTAACCATACTTGGAAACCCTCAAGGTTTGACCTTGAGACTCAGGGTTTTGACCCATTGCTCAGGGTCAAGGGTCAAAATCTCAGGGCGAAAGAGTCCTTTATTACCTACTATTTGATCTATTCCAACTAACTGCTTTTTCAGTCTCTGAATTAGAGCCATTTCTACCAGAGAGGCAAATATAGACTTCATGCTCATCTAGTGCATGATTAAGCAGTGAGATCTTTAAGTCATAGCATGTCAAGGATTCTGTGTTGACTGAATGGAACATCTCTGGGATAGAACAAGTAGGGGCATATTGCTAAGAATCTACATTTTTGGTAACATTAGGGGCTAATATTTCAAAGATCTCAGGGAGAACCAATTCTGAAAGTTCCCAGGTATGTTTATAACTAGTTTGACTATGTCTTATCTCTACTCCCTGGTTTTACAATCTCTGCATTATTTGACTGAGACTATCCTTCACTCCCTTCTTGTAACAGCACTACTCCAGTTGATAAACCTGCTCTTCATTTCTGGTTATTACCTCTGCTCAGACTGGCTAAATCTTATCTCTGATCCCTGTTTGGTTATACAACCTTTGCTCTATTTGACTATGCCTGTTGTCTCCTTCCTGTTTACATAAAGTGTTCCTGTGCAAGTCTCTGTGGTCTTTCAGACCTTGTGGCTCAGCCTCTGGGGCCTGTCGGGTGCGTGGGTGAAGCTCTGCAGTTCCGGCTACTGGATTCCTTTCTATGAAGGAAGGCCCATGACCCCATGTGGTTGTTCAGAATGCAGATTTTTGTCTCCATATACAAATTCACAAACAATGGAATGATTTTAAAAGCCAACTACAATTCAAATGTTTAAAAGTATATTGTGAAAATGATTAATTTACAGTGGAACACTTACTTTTATTTTCTTTGTTAAACAGTTTCAATGCCAAAAAAAATCAATGAGTCTGATGTAATAAGGAAAACTGTGCAATTCTGGAGCAAACCTGCAATTAAATATTTCCAAAAATATCCATTGATCTATATGGGGCTTTTAAACCCCTGAATGCTCAATGGGTTTCTAACCCATTGCTTTGCAATGAGTTGAAGACCTCTTGAGCATTCAAGAGGTTAAAAACCTAGTTTAAATTTTAATTTGTCCCCATGGTCTAGTTCCCTTTCCCTAGAGTTTCTCTGTTTTTGATAGAACATCAGTCTCAGTGATCTTATTACTACAACATGAAGATATTATTATTATTATTATTATTACTAGTATTATTGTGAAAATTCCATGGAGCAATACAATTATACCTGGGAACTCACTGGGCTGAGACTTAGGTTTCTGACCCAAATCTCCAGGTTAAGGGCCAAATTATTAGGGGGAGTATAGTTCAGTGGTACTTACTACATGATGTGCACCACCTGTTTTTTCAGTTTCTAAATTGGTTCAATTTCTTACAGAATGCATACCTCCCAACATTTCAAATGGCCAAAGAGGGACACTTTCATTTTAGGTGGTGGTGATGGGGGCGTGGCTGGTGGGCGGAGCATTGACAATCATTTTTTTTATCATTCCATGACCTTCTGATACCTCTTCGTGTAACTGAATAATGATTTAGAGCAAGAACAAAACATTTAATTTACACAGATTAATTTATAAAGACATATACTGAAGTTTAAACAAACATTAATGTGCATTTTATTACTGTGGAGCAATGTGATACATTTATATACACATCACACAGTTTGATCTCCTAAAAAGAGGGACATCTGGATGGGAAAGAGGGACAGAGGGATTTGAGTCTCAAAGAGGGACTGTCCCTCCTAAAGAGGGACACTTGGGAGGTATGAGAATGGCAGAGGAAGAAGCTCTGCTTGTCTTGCTTGTGTTCAAGCAGTGAGTTCTCTAAATTATGAGAGTTGGTACCGTGTTAGCCGTGGAAATGCAGGAGGCAAATATAATCAAGTTGATGCCTTTACTGGCTAACTAAGCAGATTTAGGATGCAAGCTTTCAAGACCTATTAGGCTTGCATCCCAAATCTGCTTAGTTAGCCAATAATGGCACCAACTTGATTATAATTGCCTCCTGATTCTCTAAATGATAGCATGCTATAGAAGAATTGAGGAGTAATTGGAGCGTTTCAAAGTTAGAACAAACAGGGATATATCACATGTACTCTACATTAAGGAAAGTGGAATGGGTTAATGTTTCACAGATCTCATAGAGTTAGCTCATTTTGAATGTTTCCAGGTAGGAATACAATTCAGAATAGAGCTGACACAATGTCACATGCAAAATACACTAAATGCAATTAGAAGTCATGTAGTGACTGTGCAGAAGACAAAAAAATAACATGCAGTCCCAAAGAGAAAGGACATTAACCCTTTGAGTTCCTGAGAGGGATCCAATGCATCGCGTTGCACCCAAATGGTTAAACCATTGTGGATCAGACAGGTATGCAGCTCTTTGCTTCGTAATGCTTTGCACACCTCTATGGTCTACTGGGGGTCAATATGTTCATGTAGTACAGTGAATAGAAAAAAATACTACAAATTAAACATTAGGATTCTTTATTCGAAGAGTTCAAAATAAATATACAATACTAGTTGAACAGCCCGTGTACACAGGCCACAGTGCCAGGCAGCAACGGCCGCGGTGCAGTCATGCAGAGTAGAGACTGCCTGAGCCGCGGCTGATAACGGAGCTGGGAGCTCCAGATTCAGACCACAGTCCTCTCTGCGCACACAGGTCTGAATTTGGAGCACCCTGCTCCGTTATCAGCCACAGCGCGGGCAGTCTGTACTGTGTATTACTGCAGCGCGTGCAGCAGTCTGTACTGTGCATGACAGCTTCTGACAAACATACATTAGCGAATTATTATATATGATGATATGTCAAAATGATAAAAATGCATGAGTTTATAAGGGCGGTAAAGTTACGGAATTCTTTGCCTTGGATGTTGTACTTGCAGATAATGCAACTGCTTTAAAAAAAGCAATGGATGCCTATCTAGAACAGAACAATATTGAAAGTTATGACAGATTGATTAAATGAAGATAGGTTGTTGATCCAGGGAACTATCTGACTGCCATTTTGAGTCAGGAAGGATTTTTTTTTACCCACTTGGGGTTAAATTGGAAATTACTTCAGAGGGCTTTTTTTTTGCCTTTCTCTGGATCAACAGGGGTGTTTTTGGCATGGGCCGGACTTGATGGACACATGTCTTTTTTTCAGCCTTGTCAACTAAGTTACTATGAGTTAACATCAATAGTGGCAATGTATGCCATCTTTTTTTCTTGCTGCATCCTATCCAAACAATGCCATATAATAGCTGAGAGATTCTGCATACCATGCCTTGTATGAATAAAAGCAAGAATGTGTTATTTGGATTACTGCTAGTCTGGTAGTTATCGTGTAAGCATCAGAGTTCATTTTAACTGTTTATCTATAGCTGTGGCCCAGCTACAAGACATTAGATTGCTTCTATGATTTATACAAGTCATAAGGAAACCAATGATCATTTATCTTTAAACAAAACAGACACTTGACAGACACTTGCTGTAAAGATTCCTGTGAAGAAAAAATTATTCTGGATAGGAAAACTGTGTGACCTTTCCCAGAATGAAAAGCAGAGAAAGATTATTTCTTTTATGGTTTAATCAGTGTACTGCCAAATAAAATCTAAATTGTCTGGATTCTCTTATATACTGATATGATATGAGAATTGTTATAAAGTTAATGGATGATGCATTCCCTACAGTAGTTAGCATTCGTTAAAGGATGATCCATTTGTATTGTTTTGCACTACAATAGAATGGTGGCATTTTGGACCGTACACACAAAAATAAAAGTGGAACAATTTTTGAACACCATACATAAGGGAGTAGAAAGCTCTTTCCCTGTTCCTGCAAGAAATCCCACGAAAACCACATTGTTGTTCGCTTTTTCGTGTGAAAATCCGCTTTAAAACCAGCGATTAAAATCTTAGCATTTTTTGCCCATTGGCCAAAACTCTTTGCCATTTTTTCAATGGCTAGAACATTCCCTCCCTTTGATTTACGTGTTTTTCGCCTTTTCACTATAAAAACGTGACATATTCCAGAAAGTGAAACACAATAGAAGCAACTACAGAGCGAGATAGATGTGCTGTGCTGTTCTGCTGTGATCTTTTTGAAAAATTGAGGCAGGAGAGGCTCATAGTGACTGCTATCCCCATGTGAAAATAGTAAAAGGAGGAATTGGAAGGTCCCTTATGTGTCCACTGAGTCTGAGGAGGAGGAAGTGCTACAGAACCAAAGTTGTTCAGCCCCCCTAAATCACCCCTAGGGATCTTGGGGAATTTAATTGGAAGGGAGGAAGAAAAGGTTAGTAGTGAGAGCAGGACAGGTCATCTGCCTGTGCCTGCTGCCAGATGTGCTGCCCTTGCTACTGCTACCACCATTGCTGTGCCCGCTGTCAAACGTGCTGCTCCTGCTGCCACCAGTGCTGTGCCTGCTGCCAGTGCTGCCCCTGCTGCCACCAGTGATATGCCTGCTGCCAGTGCTGAACCTGCTGCTACCAGTACTGTGCTTGCTGTCAAACATGCTGCCCCTGTTGCAACCAGTGCTGTGCCTGCTGCCAGTGCTGAACCTGCTGCCAGTGCTGAACCTGCTGCCAGTGCTGAACCTGCTGCCACGAGTGCTGAAGCTGCTGCCAGTGTGTCTTGTAATGCTCAGGGGGGGGGAGGAGAAGATGATACCAAGTATGACAACAGGGGACCCTAAGTCACACTTGCCATCCCCAAGCAATACTGCCATTGCTAGTACTACTACTATTTAGAAGGTACAGCAGCTTGTTAGTGTTAGGAGTGAAGGAGGGAGTAATCAGTATCCTCATATTATTAGTAACTGAGAGGAGGAAGACTCAGGGGCTGAACATGATGTGCGTGGTGTTAGTAGTAGTAGTAACAGTAATGGTGAAGCAGCCAGTGGGACTAGTGTTAGGGGAGTGGTAGGAGAAGCATTTGAGAGCATTCAGACTAGCAGTCAAGGGAGCACACACCATTCCTCTGACCCTGGGAGTCCCCTTTCAGAACTGTTGGTGGATAGCAGGCACAGAAATAATAATACCACCAATAATAAAGAGCTTTTTTAACCTGAATTGGACTTCATGGCTGCTTGTTGATCGGTGGGTCCGTGGAAGCGCTACACACCTGTGTCGTCTGGTTGAAATGTTTTAGATTAAAAGTGGAACAGGAGAAAAATGGTACATCCCACTGTGTGGATGGATTTCTGCGAAAATAAGCATTTTCCCACTTTTTTCCTCCTGTCATTGTATCTAAATCATGAAAATAATGTATTTCTGCCCCACGAAGAAAGTTTCATCATGTATTCCTGCTGTGCTAGTATAAAAAGGGTGTCAGGTTCTTGCATGTAGTCAGTTGGTGCTTGGGAGAGAGAAAGCATTAGAATTTTGATGTAAGAGCAGATAGGCCAAGAGATTCAAGCTGGAGTTGGAGTTGATTTCTAGGAGTCTTTGTGGTAGCCAAGTTGTTCTCCTTTTTGACTGAGAAGTAGTGATAGTCAGGCAATCAGGTGATCCAAGTTCCTACCTGAGCTGGCTGAGCCTCCAGTGTGACAGTCTGACAAGTACAAGTACATCATACACTCAAGAGAAAGATAAGTACAACTTACGTGACATTGGCTCCTGCAACCACAGGCATGCAAAGAGGGCACGAAGGAGTTGCAGTTGCAGGGAAAGTATATCTGATTTCTCTGTAGACAGTGACAGAAAAAAAAGAAAAACAAAGAAAACCAACAAAAATCTTTAGACTGATAGGTAGGGAACTTCACCTGAGCTGTGAGTGAGACTGGCAGTGACAGATACTAGTTCTGTTTTTGTACTTTACAGTAAAAATCAACACTACTTTAATTATGTCCAGCAAATGTACTAGTGACAGTGATAAAGGGAAAGAGTAGGATTAGTGCATAGACATTATAGTTAAGTGGCATTCCAAAAACTGCTTTGGGATATGGTTGCTGAAGATTGTATGGTAAATGAAGATAATGTTTTTAAAAGTGACCACCACCAGTAATAGTATTGAACCTTTTAAAGGTATAGTAATACTTCGTTTTATCTTTATTTTATTTTGTAGGTATTAAAAAAACATGAAGAACAATATAAGTCTTATCTCTCAAACCTTTATGGTTTGAGAGATATTCACGAGCAAAATTTCCCCTCCCGCCCCTTTTACCTAGTGTAAGCCATGTCTTCTCAGATGTGGAATCCAATCAATAGACCAGACAGATAACAGCAGGGGACAATCTTCTTCCTATGAGAACAATGAAAGCCCTGCCCCCCATGACAAGTTTCTCAGGTTTTTCCCTTATCTTAATTGAAGATTGTCCCTCTCTGCAGTCTACCTGGGCACCACCCTTCTGATCTGGCTGAACAGTGCTACATCAGTAAAAGGGATGGGAGGGGGATACTTAGTCATTGAATAACTCTTGAACTACAACTCTGACAGAATTGAAATAACACTCTCCAAAGTCCAAATACTATGATGATTAATTGGAGCTGCTTTTATTGTGAAACATTACTATCCCTTTAAGAAAACTGAAGACAATGAGTCACCATCTAGTGCACAGGAGGATTTAGTAGTTAAACCAGCTGCTGCCTCTAACAGTGACAGTAACACCCATCTGCAAAGTAGCGGTAAATGTTCTGTAAAATTGAAAAGAAACTTTCTGAGACCTCAAAAAACCTACTCGAATATGAAAGTAGTGGAGGGGAAGAGGGTGATACTGAAGATGAGATAATTATTGGTGATTGATGTTGATCCAGAATATATCCCTTCAACATCTCCCCCTTCTTCTGATATAGATGAATCAGAGACTGAGAGTGATGAAGATATGGTCAGAACATTAGCTAAAAGGAAAAGGTTCAGTCCTTCACCTCTGACATGGAGCACAGTGCCTGTTTGTAAACATCATTAAGAGACAGCAGTTGGAAACCCTGACTCTAGGCAAATAACATACCTTAAGAAATACAGAATCATCATCTCAGTCATCATCATCAGCAGCATCACTGCTTCCAAGTCCATCCTCCACCTAGCCACACAGAATATTGTTGCCTAAGCAGCAATATATGTAATTAATATCGGCAAACCTAGATATAATGAGTGCTTCTGCTGCTGTTTAAACTGCAGCACCATTGACATGTACTTCTAGTAGAATTGCAAGATCTAGCCCCTGTAGTAGTAGTCCCCTGGGAACGCCTCAGTGCATGAAATCTACAGCATGGAGAGACTTTACTCACAATCCAAAAGCTAAGCATGTTGCTATCAGTTGTCAAGGGGAAAGCATTATCTCATCTAGGCATATTCTCATTGAAATCCCACCTGAAGCACAAATACAGATCTGATTGGGAGATACACAAGTAGCATATCAGAGTTACCATGACTAGCAGCTATTGAATCACTCCTAAAAGTGCATGAGGCCAAGTGCACATGGCAGTAGTATTGTAGATGTTTCAGGGAGTAGGATAGTATTTTCCTCTGTAACAATAACACCCATGTCTCCTATTGCTGTTGCTGTGCAAGTGAAAAGCATGGAGGAGGATGAGTTAATTGGATTTGACAAGAATCATATAGTCCACACATCTGACACAACCTCCTCCTCCACCACTAATGAAACTTAAAATAATTCAGTTACACAATTGTACTTCTATGTGCTGCTAGACCACACATATTGAATTCTTAGAAAAAAGTAAAATACTTAACAAAATGAATCCAAAAGTATGCATGTGTAATGGCAAAGTTTCCAGAATATTGGTGGTTGACATGCTGTCCTTTTAAATAACTGATGTCATGTGTTAGCTGGAATATCCAAGCTGCAGTTATTTTTCAAGGTTGTGCCAGAGTTGTGCAAGCATGTAGTTAGTGTCATGGACAAAGGACAAATGGACTCAGCCTGCTAACAATTTTGTTTGATTCATATGTTGCTGAAGGACTCACTCTGATAATAAATTTTACAGTCAGCTGTTGATTCATCCACTTCAGCCCCCAGCGGTAGTAGTGTTGTGGAGGGAAATCTTGCAGTCATAGAAAGCATAGATGAAAATGGCAAAGTGGGAAATTCATTGGCAGTGGCCAAAGGGAGGAACATTTATGTATTTTCTATGGTGGGAATCTGTGCAGGAAAAGGGGGAAATTTATGTTTTTTCTGTAAAAATCCCCAATGAAAAACATGATTTACTTTTTTGTCTATACCTAGAAATGAGTAACTGTGGGTGGATATGAACGGACATACACAGAGACATTGATATTAATGGTAAAAAGTATTTTTTTAGCAGCCAATTGCCTACAGCAGAGACCAATGTGAGTAAGCCAATGACTAGCTTGCTCTCTGTGGTGGATAGCATACCACTGAGTGAACATCTGAATGGATTCATGATATTATTCACAGCACTGTTATTATGCAGAGTTCAATAGCTGCAGCTCTAAATCAGCCATCTGTATCAGGATGCTCATGTTTAGAAGCAGTCATCAAATATCTTGGGCGCACAGGGTAAGGGGAGATGCTAGTTACTAGTGCAGCAAAATTGCTTGTGTGAAACAAAAATCTCATAGAGATTATATAAATGATGCATAAAGGATGTCTGAAGGCTCAGGATGAGCCAGAAGTCATATTAGCACTTCTGCCCATCTCCTTCCTTCATCCTTATGAAGAGGGCAGCCCACTGCGCTAGCTAACAATGAAGTGGACAGGCCCTCCCGCAGGCAGCAGGGAGAGAGGATAATTGGTAGGTGTTAGTGTGTGTGTGTGTGTGTGGGGGGGGGAGTTAATTGAAGGGGAAATAAAAGGTGGCTGCAGGTTTGGGACAGGCCATTTTTCCTTTATATTTCCCACCCACCCTAACCCATGTTTTTATCTTCCTAGTATTGCAACAGGATTAGTGTCTGCTACAGTAGAGGTCACACTTAGGCCAAGAACATCTTGGTGTAGATAGCAAACACCTAGGACTGGTAATCCGGTGCTTCTGGTCCCAGCAAGAGTAGTATAATCTGAAACAGATATGGCTGCATTAGTCCCTGGCTCAGAGGTCAGGTCCTGTCTTTAGGGAACTATATTGAGGTATACAGAGGTAAAAGGGAGGCAAGGTGGGTAGGCCATGGCATATTGTCCAACTTGTTTTCTAGGGTTTGAGATAGGCACCACCAGGGCTGGGCATGGGATGCAGCAATATCTGAAAGTTTGTCTTTTTCTCTGGTGGTGGGCAGTTGGGCACAGGTCATGGTCCATGGTGTGGTGAAACTGACAAAGGATCAATAATTTTTTGTGTTGGGGAGGGTGCTTCCCAAGGGTCCCTTTATCTAGCTCACATCTGTAAATAAAAGCAGTCACCTCTTTCTTTTCAACTTACATGTGTGCTTGTGTGTGTTATGTTTTACAAGGTTTCACATGGTTAAGGGGAGGGAGGGATATTAGCGTGGGTTGTCTATGGCAATTGACAAAAACTCCTTTTTTTCATGAACATTTTCATGGAAAATACACAATTTTCCACTTTTTCTATAAAATTTCCTGCTCATAGAACATGAATGAAATGTCCCCCTTTCTGCTGCCGCCCATGCACCACCACCACCACACACATAAATACCTGTCCCTCTTGTTCTTGCGGATGCATGAGAGAGTAAATGTGTAAGTTTACACAGTATGTAAAGTTGTACCTGCCTATTTGTCTTGAATGTATGATGTGTTATGTGTATTTGTATTTGACCAAGTCACAGTAGAGTCTCAGACTCAGGCGACTCAGGTAGAAACCTAGATCACCTGCCTGTCTGTCACTGTCAATTATTAAAAAGGTTGTGAGTTTTTTTATTCTCTATTTATATTTACTCTTTTTCCCTTTAACCCTTTGAGTGCCAGAATGGTGTGCAAAGCATAGCTTCACAATGTGTTACACACCTCCTGGCACTCAAAGAGTTAAACACACACCCAAACAACAACTGGTCATGGCTACTACCAATACTCCTGTCAAGCAACTCCAGCTCCCTCTCTTTGCCTGGCTACCTACACTTTATATTTTCAAAATGTCAGCAGCTTTTACACTATCTCACAAGCACAGACACCTTTTATACGTAACATGATATGTGTGCATGTGTGAGTGAGTGTATGTGTGTGTGGATGGACTGCTTTATTATCATTTGTTCAATGCAATGAAAAGAGATGGAATAATAAAAAGCAACTTCTTTCAGGAAGTTCTGTTTATCACGTGTCTCTTTTGAGGCAAAAATGTTTGACCATCTCTAGTTGTGTATAATATAGGGCAGAAGGTGGGCAGCAGGATGTTGCAGACCTAAATCACCTGTGATAGTGCTACATTGGTTAAAGCAAAAAAACTAAATGATGTGCACTATATGCACAAGTTCTGTGTCCATGTCACACAGACCCAAGAGGTTGGTTACCTCTCTGGCATTCAAAGGATTAATAAAGTTTCTACATTTGTTGGTGGTCTGCTCATTTTAAGGTAAAAAATGTTGGCTGTGGGCCCCTCAAATATTTCTCCTCATTTTTCTCTCCAGTAACGTCATCTGTGGCTGTTGAGTTTTAAGAAGGGATGATTGCATTATTGTGTAGACCAAGCAGGAAATGGGAAGAGGAAGCCGAACCCTAATGAGTGCAGATTCGGTCATGACTTAACCCCTGCAACTCCTATAGCAATGCAACTGAACAGGAGTATCATTCTGGAGTAAAATATTAATAAACAGAATTATAAAGGAAAACCATAAAATACTGTTAAAAAGCTCTCTGTGCAATGCTACCCAATAATGTAAGGTTATGACTATGACTATCCATTGTAAGTTGGATATTTCTACAGAGAAATGCATTATAGTGTATGAAATCTTAGCAGCCCATGTGCATTTAGATGTTTATTACTAAGAATGTCTCCTTGGAGATACAATTTGGGTTTTCTAATTAGTGAGGACAGAACAATTTATATAAACCAGCATTCCACTTGATGCCAGAAGGACAAAAAACGCTAACAGAGGACTTAAAGGGATAGTAATACTTCATTTTATCTTTATTTTATTTTGTAGGCATTAAAAAAACATGAAGAACGATATAAGTCTTATCTCTCAAACCTTTATGGTTTGAGAGATATTCACAAGCAAAGTTTCCCCTCCCGCCCCTTTTACCTAGTGTAAGCCATCTCTTCTCAGATGTGGAATCCAGTCCATAGACCAGACAGATAACAGCAGGGGACAATATTCTTCCTATGAGAACAATGAAAACCCTGCCCCCATTGACAAGTCTTTCAGGTTTTCCCTTATCTTAATTGAAGATTGTCCCTCTCTGCAGTTTACCTGGGCACCTCCTTTTCTGATCTGGCTGAACAGTGTTACATCAGTAAAAGGGGCTGGAGGGGGATACTTTATCATTGAATTACTCTTGAACTACAACTCTGACAGAATTTAAATAACACTCTCCAAAGTCCAAATACTATGATGATTAATTAGAGCTGCTTTTATTATGAAACATTACTATCCCTTTAACTAGATGTAAAATGTTTTTTTCTATATTTTTCACTTGGGTCTCCTGCGCATTTCTGTCAGCTGGAGATGTTGCTTGTATCTGATAGTTTAAACTTTTGAATGTCAGCAGAGTACACCATGCATTGCGAAGCATCATGGACAATATTTTTTATATTTTAGGATACTACCAGCATTCTACACCTTTTTTTGAACACATATTTAAGTATGCACCTTCTATTAATTACACCCATATTCTGCTGATTCAACATTTCTAGTAAAATCTGCTGTGAGTACAAGTATATTAAGAAATACTTGTTATTCTTCATGAATCCAGCTGTTTTTTTGCCACATGAGACTCAGGTAGAAAATGAAAAAGCTTATTTTATTTCAGGCCTATTTTAAGTGCTGGACAGATGTAATAATATGAGCACACAGTGCTGCACCAATCTAGCTATTGCAAACATGTCTTGAAGTGCTCATGAAAGTTACAATATCAAATAGAATTTTATAGTACAAAGCCTTATGCAGTTCTTACAAACCCAAAATGAAACACAGGCAATCGCAAATAAATCTGTGAACTCAAATTGCTAAAAAGAAAGCATATTTGTCATTGTGTAATATAAATTATTCGAGACCACAAAGGAATATATTTTGGATCAGAATGTATTTGAATTTTGCGTATCTTGCTAATTTCCCTTATGACACCTATACAATTCATTTGCATAAGTGGGCCTTATTCACAAAAGAAAAGAGAAGCAATTCTAGAGAAATCTAGTTGCACCAAAGGGGAAAAATAAACCTTCCCTTTGAGTTATGTAGCATTTTAACCCTTTGAACACCAGAGGGGTACGCAACGCATTGCAAACCAAAGCGTTGTGTACCTCTCTGGCTCTCAAAGGGTTAACCCCTTAAATGTTAGTATTCAAGTGGTTAAAGAACCAATTAGAGCGCAGAAAGTCTGGGGAATTGTTATTTCTACCCGTAGTACAGATGGTTTGCTCCAGAATTGCTGAAATATGGTCCACTGGAGTTATTCTGGAGTAAACCAACTACACCATAGGGGACCAAAAACAAATTCCTAAACTCCTCTGCAGTTGAATAGAGCTTTTTAACCCCTGGACTGCTAGAGAGGTATCCATTATATTGGTTTGTATTGCATTAGAGACCTATCTAACATGCCAGGGGTTAAAAGTCAAATTTAATTAACAGGAATTTTTATTTCTCCCCTATGGTGCAGTTGGTATACTCCAGTTTGCTTTTTATAAATATGGTCCATTGTGCCTTATGTATAAAAGGAAAGGTGAGCAATCCGAGGACAAAATAACTGCAGTATAGGGGAACTGTAGACTGTAAACTCCCTTGAGATGGGCCCTCTAATCCCTTGGTTTTCTGTGTTCCATTTGTACTCCCTATTTTATAGCCCTGTGGAAAAGAATTACACTGTATACATAAAAGGTAGTAATAACACATAATCCCAACCCTACCATGGACTCAATGGGACTTTTTAACTCCTTGAACTCTAGAGAGGTCTCCAAGGCATTTCATAGAAATGTGGTGTTTAGATCTTTAGCATTTAATGGCTTAATACGCCAATTTAAATAGACAGATCCACCCTATTTTGACTTTGCATATGCAAATAGTCACATTTTCTGTACTTTTTAGTTATATTTTTTCATCATTACTTATTTTTTTTTATACTTTTATGTTCTGACAGGTAACACTGAATTTGTTTCCAGAGAGGAAAACAGGGAGAGTTCAACAATACAAAAAATGATACTATGTAAAAAGACAAATGAAACAATGTAGAAAAGCTGCTTCAACAGCATACACAACACTCAGAGCTGCAGCAAGACGACAACAAAGCATAGGCAATTTGATTTAACATATTCTACACTTGTAGACTATGTAAAATCAAAATAAGGTGGAACTGTCTCTTTAAATCGATGAGACTGTTTGTTCCAGAATTGTTCCACATTGCTTTTTCACATAAGGGCTATTGGCCCATATTTATAAATGCAAACTGGAGTTCTGGAGTAAAACAACTGCACCATAGGGGATAAATAGAAATCCTTAAATTCCATGCACTTGAATATAAAGAAGTAATGCATTGGAGGCCTCTCTAACATTTAAGGGGTTTAAAGTTCAATTTAATTTAAAGGAGCAGTAAAGTTTATTTATTAAAATATGTATTGTAGAGCTTTTCCTGATGAGTAAAATAAGCATATTTACACTGTTGATAGATGCATATTTCCAGAGTTATTACACTGTAAACATTTTTTTTGTACAGTAACAGTGCCCTCTAGTGGTCAGATTCCAATAAGTTCTTCTGTTACATTCTATTGGAGAGGAAAGTCAGTGACAAACAGTCCTCCATAGAATGTGATAAAAACTGCTGAATCATGCTGTCATTTAGAACTTTCAGGAAGTATACGCACATTAAATTAATTTTGTAATTATTTGAACTGTTATAACATTTGAATAAAACAACTGACATCAGAGGGAAAAGCTCTATAACATATAGGTTTTCATTAAAAAAGTTTAATGCACCTTTAACAGGAATTTTTATGTGTACCCTATTGTGCAGCTGTTTCCCTCCAGAATAACTCCATTTTGCTTTTATAAATATGGGCCATTGGAACATTTAGGAATTATATTTGGATTGACCCTGTGGAGTGCTTACACTAGTGGTTCTCAGCCAGGGTGCCTGGCACTTTTGTGTGCCATGGATATCCACTTAGCAGAGCCGAATCATAGGCAAGGCACCACAGGTGTCTGCCTTGGGCCTGGTGAAGTTGGGGGCCCTGCCACTACAAACCAGGGAGGCAAATGTTGCTGTAACTACAGGTAGTGCATATGATGCATTTGATATTGGGCCCAGCATTCAATGGGGCCTATGCCACCTGTGCACATTTATTAGGGCCCCTATTTTCATGAAAACCTAAACTGAATATTATTATTCTCAATGCATCAAGTTGACCTTGCATATTGGGATGTTATGGGATGTTAAGCCAGACAGTGCATGGAGCTTGTTGAGAATACAATCATGTGAGTTTTAATTTTATTTTATACATCGGATTAGGACACATCAATCTATTTATTCCAATGACTGGCTTTTCTGGATTAAGCAGAATCCACCACTGGGACATATAGACCAGTAGAATTGTCCATTTGCAGCCATCCTCCTGTCCAGTTAATGTTTTCACCCATGGCCTCTACCATCCAGCAAGGGTGGGTATAGCAGAATCGGCAGGATAGGTTATTTTCCCAAGTCCCACTGTTCAAAAGTACAGCTGGTCCAGGAGAATGAGGGAACAGAGCTGGAGCAGCAGCCCAGAGCTGGGCAGTGGGCAACCTGTGTTCCTCCAGCTGTTCAGGACTACAAGTCCCACCATTTTCAGCCAACCGCTAGCTGACTGTGGATGATGGGAATTCTAGTTCTGAACAGCTGGAAAGCCTCAAGTTGCCCGCCAATGTACTATTGTCATCAAAATAGTGAGAGCTCCAGACTCCTTCAGTCATGAAATTAATCAGCTATTTCTTTACAGTGAGAATATATTCCCAAAGTCAGCGATGAGCAAGGCTATGTGGCTGTTGTTTGTCTTGGTTGTCCACTGCTGTGATTGGTTGCTGGCATGCCAATCATGGCGAACAGTACAAGCTTGACCTGTGCAGTGAGTGAGTGTCTCCCTGGCCTCCTACCCAAAGTACATAGCCTTGCTTAGAAATGTAACCAAAACGAACCCACTGAATGCCAATATGAACCATTCCATATTTCCCCAGTACATAACTGTTCATTCACTCCGGGTTAAACATGAACTGTTTTAGGTGCCCTCAGGGTCTTACTTTGACTTCACAGGAATAAAAACGGATCACATATCTCCCGAACTCTGTCATCTCTAATGTCTAGCTGGTGAGAGGGTCAGCAGTAAGTATTTGTCCAGAGCAATATCGGTGTCCCTGCACCAGTTTTACGCTCGTTTATAGGTTTTTATTTAACTGCTTGATTTACAATTTATTACAGAACAATATGTTGAAGATCTCTCTAGAAACCAAGAAGTTAAAGCTTTTTTTTTGTTCTTGCTTGTTATAGTCCAAGGGTACGTTCCGTGACAGGAAGCAGCGGATGGGAATGGTAGTGGGGTCTGGCCATGGATGGAGCTAAGGGTGCCTAGTATGCCTTAGCTTGGGACTCCTATAGGTAAATCTGGCAGTTGTGTCACTGAATACTATAAGAATTGTATTCCTGCCTGTCTATTAGTTTGGGCAGTATCCTCCCAGATTTTGACTAAAATAAACATTGTTGTTTCTTAATTGCTAATAATGTGGTTAATGAAGACATTCGGATATGTGTCGTTAACTCTTTGAGAGGCAGAGAGGTATCCAATGCACTACAATGCAATGCACTGGATACCTCTCTGGTACTCAGAGGTTTATCGTGTTTATTTGATCTAGATATTTCTGGTAACTGGAAAGCTTTGTCAATGGCATTTATGTTTACAACTCCTATAAGAGTCTTTGAATGTTAATTGTACTTTATGTTCAAACTATTCAATAAAAATATTAATAATTAAGGAGAAAAAGTAGGACCATTAATTTATATTATAGTTTGAAACTATGCAATCTATTAACCTTTTAGATGCTGGTGTCATCTCCAGTGCATTGCTTTGAAATGCATGGATATATTTCTAGCACCCTGAGGATGGGGAAACAATAGGATCAGCTTTTCACTGTGACAGCTTTCACACTGGCACCTCTGGGCACCTGGGAAAAATGTGCCAGCTGAAGATGATGGAAGTTGTAGTTCAACAATAATGACTCACTGACACCTAATCTATGCAGGTTATCCTGGTGTAACTGAGAATCTTTGACTTGGAAGAATAGGTTGTTGTTGACAATTAGTATTGTGGGGTTGGTTGAATACATTTTCCACATACTAATTGTTTAATCATATAACTCATTTTTATTATATTTGTTACTATTCGTTCATATATGTTCATATTATATTAGTGTTTGTATTTTTTTTATTTTTCATTTTATATTTTCAAAGAGTACTATCAGCAGTTACACAATGCTGAGTGCTAGACCTAATATAATTTATGGGTTCATGCTGCACAAAACAATAGTACAGAATCACTTGGAGTGGAATGGTGACTGCTACTACATAACTTAGGTGGTATGTGCAATACAGTATATATAATTTGATATATTTGTGATATCCCCTTTGCTCCCAAGACTGTGAACTGTGAGACCTGAAGTATTTTAGTTAGTTTAGAGCCACTATGGTATGACCCATAGTCCCTGTAAACTGTTATGGGCAGGTGTGAAAACCCAATGGTAGCAGTTTCTAGAGCTGGTAGCGCAACTTGGGTAAGCTCTTGGCTGTGAGCCACAAACATCTGGATTGCATCCAGCATCAGGCTTTTTACTAAGCCTGCTCCAATTGACTGTATAGCGCAGCCCCAGATTTTTTTCTGTCTATTTCAATACAAAAAATGTCCTTTAGACATGAAAATTACCACCTCTAAAAAGGGCTTTTAGTTGGATCAATCCAAAACATATTTTATTTGAATTAAAGCTGCATGACTCAAAGTCCTCACTGCACAAGCATACAAACTTGTAACTTTACAGTTTTACAGCTATCTAAATCTGGAATAGGACCACCAATCTATAACCAGTAATTGAAAGCAAATAGTACGTCATAAGATCAATCTCAGTGAGAAATTCAGTGAATATGCCTGCAATAAAAACCCCTCCAAATACAAACTTTTCACAAATACAAACATAGCTTACTCTATTTTCATTATCATTTTTTTAATGAGTTTTTCCCAAACTTCTGACAATTACCACTTTTTAACAATAGAAATCTTCCTATATTACATTGCCGTGCAGATGTCTGGAAATGGGCCAATCATCCTCCCTTCTTTGAACAGCTTACTCCCACTTTGGGAATTGCTGATTCAGTAGATTTGGCTGTAGCCCTGATTAAAGTTTTATGATGGCAGGAAAAGTTAAAATGATGGAAAATAAATGATTTTGGACAGCCTCTTGTTTTAATTCTATCAAATGGCCTTGGGTCAAAATTTCAGGACTTATGAGAGGCTAAAGCTCATGCTCAAAGCTGCAGGCCTTGATATGGAATATAAATGTGAGGTTACTGTGCTGACAGTTACATGGTTACAATTTACATACTTACCTAGATCATGATCCGATGTTTCGACAATTGGAAAGAATATTGAACCTGCACACGGATCACTTGGTGCTATATTAATATATTCTCCACTCTCTCTCTCTCTCTCTATATATATATATGTATATATATATATATATATATTTGTTGTTGTTGTTGTTGTTTTTCCTCCTGCTTTTATGATGGATGATATAAAAGAAATTGAACACATTGAGGAAATGTTTGATATTGACATAAACATTGAAAATGAAGATATTTTAGAGCATACAGGCAATACATATTCACTACATCATGTACTTTATATTACTAAAAAAGTAAGAATGTTGACTTTATTTTTTCATCAACAACACAAGATGTGTGTAAAGATTCTGAAGATTTAAAGGCTTGTTTCAAAGAGTTAAAAAGACTTTTGTCTATTGAAGTTTGACTCTGGTGGGACTCTGCGTCTTTGTAGAATTATGTTAAAATAGTTTGAGTGCTTCATGGGCTTTGAATAAAGAAATTTCCTACTTTTACATCATATAATGAGTCCTTTAAGCAAAAGTGGAATAAGGAGTTAACAGACTGCTCTTTGAAATTGAGCAGTCAGTATTAAAGAGAGAAGGTTCCAAATCTTTTCAGACTTCTACTGATGTGGAGTCCCTAGATGGAGAAACTAGATCTGTCTCTTTTTTTTTTGTTCAGCAAACATAGACCTAGTAGAGAATCCTGTATAATATCATCACAGAAAATTAACAGGATACAAGAGGTCTCATTTCATTGTAGAAAGGGTGACAGAGCCTTATGTATAAAAGACCAAACAAGTTCCAGACAAATGACGTCTCAAAACAAGAAGTCAAGAGGATAAGACTGAAGAAGAATAGAAAGGCATCACTTCATAAGCACAAGGAGGAGGAATTAAATTTAAATGTTATAAATTTGTCTAGTGCACAGCTTACTGATGCACACATTTTTGTTTTGAGTAGAGGGCTTTTTCTGTAGCCTCTCACACTTTTTTTTTCTTTGACATTATCATAGACCTTAATAGGTTTATTGGTAAATTAACTTTACATAGGTTTTTTTCACCCACAGAATTGATTGAGCACACAAATGTATCATTGGATATGGATCAGCTAAGTGTTTGTGATTCAGGTTCTAATTCTTGCACATGCAATTATAACCATTCTTTCTCTTCCGATTCACAATTTTTAAGAACCAAAAAATAGACAAAGAGTCTCTCAACACGGACGACCCGTTAAAGAGGCACACCTGACCACATAAAATGTAGTAAATATAGAAAAATGTTTATTCTGTATAAAAACTTATCATAGGTAACAAAATGGCTTAATAAAATAAATTAAAAACACAGAGCATGTGAGTAACAAACATGTAGCATTCAGAAAATATAATGATAAATACAAATTAGTAAAGTCCTAAGTCAAAGTATCAAAAGTAAGGCGAGTAAAGTTCCTAATTTGACAGCTAGAATAATGCTGACCCCACAAAACAGTATTAAAGCATGACACCAATATAAATGAGCCAAAAAGCAGAGTAAGAATAATAAAGCAACAGTCCCATGGGATTGATTGATTAGCCCAAACAATAACAATACTAGATGGTGTAGGAAAAGAAAGAACCGATACTTACCATATAACACAAGATATAAGACCGAGGACCGAAAGAACGTTACATGAAACTCAGCAGGCTCAGAGCAGCATCCCAACACATATCGCCCAACCGGGTCCTTGATCTTATATCTCATGTTATCTGATAAGTATCGGTTCTTTCTTTTCCTACACCATTGTCACGGTTCCCCAGAGATGTTCAGGAGTCAGTACAGTATAGTTAAATGCAATTTATTAAAAAATAAGTAAGGTAGTACACAATAGTAATATAGAAGGAACAAGCAGATGGTCACAGCCAGCAAGCGCTACTATCAGGAATAGTAAGCTGCCAAGATTGACCACACTGCTGGAGACTAGGCCGAAGCCACTGGTAGTCTCAGCTGGAAATAGGAGAAAGAACAAGAGCAGGAACACAAAGTCTTTATCTGATGAAAGAGGAATACTCCTGACTCATGCCTGCAATCAGTATAGTGAAAGCGGAAACCTGACTCACGCCTGCAGTCAGTATAGAGCTATTCTACCAGAGCCCCAGGTCTGCACCAGATTGGGTGTCTGCTAGGTACAGGAAACAAACAAGAGACTAGTCAGACAGAGCCACAGGTCAGCACCAGAGAGGGTAGTCAGACAAGCCGGGTCATACACAGTTCAGGTAGTCAGCCAGAGCCACAGGTCTGCACCAGATTGGGTGTCCACTATAAGGATAAGGCAGGAGAATAGTCAGAAAGAGCCTCAGGTCAGCACCAGATTGGATGGTAAGACAAGCCAGGTCATACACAGAGCTCAAGGACACAGAACTGCTTTGTACAACAACACAAGGGCAACTGAGTCTGGACTCAGACTGCCTTTAAACCCCTCCTCAGGACGTAGGTAGGAGGGGCAGGGGCAGAGGAAGGAAGTAAGTAGGAGGAGACTACAGGAAGCATGGCATAAAACAGAGGCCTACTTCACTCTGAAGCCTTGCACCTGCAGATGACGCGTGGAATGATGTCGAGCTTTGCTGAAGCGGTGGTGCTGGAACCAAGGTAAGCTGTGACAACCGTCTAGTTTTGTTATTGTTTTGGTTTATCGATCCATCCCGTGGGACTGTTGCTTTATTATTTTTACTCTGCTTTTTGGCTCATTTATATTGGCATCATGCTTTAATACTGATGTGTGGGGTCATCATTATTATAGCTGTCAAATTAGGACCTTTACTTGCCTTACTTTTGATACTTTGACTTAGGACCTTACTAATTTGTATTTGTCATTATATTTTCTGAATGCTACATGTTTGTTACTCACAGACTCTGTGTTTTTAATTGCTTTTATTAAGCCATTTTGTTATCTATGATAAGTTTTGATACAGAATAAAGATTTTTCTATATTTTTTACATTTTATGTGGTCAAGTGTGCCTCTTTAATGGGTCTTCCGTGTTGAGAGACTCTTTGTCTCTCTATTTTTTGGTTCTTATTCTCTTTAGCCCCTGAGAGCACCTACTCTATGAGATATAATTAGTTTGGCCACTTCTTCATTTATTCTATTGCTAGCTTCTCTTCTAGATTCTCCATTTTTAGACAATATTTTGCTCGATTATGGAGAACAAAAATGTTTGACAGACTAATGAGGATGAGGCTGGTGTGGTTCACACCCGGTTCAAACCCAAGTCATGTTTCTATCCAGTCCAGCAGAGGGGACAGTATGTGGATATGTATCAAAGGCTAGTTGAGAGGGATCTTACAGATTTGTCCCTGAGTGCTGGGTGTGCATTCGGGTGCAACAATTTGAGTGTTGTTCATAGGAGAGCATTAAAGTCTATTTCTAGCAATAATAATATAGTGGTTAGAAACTCTGATAAAGGAGGATCCATTGTTGCCTTGGATGCATGTAGATACTGGGACGAAGCTTTGAGACAACTCTCTAATGTTGAAGATTATGTTAGACTGTCTAGTGACCACACCAAGCATTTTCAAATAATATTAAGGAATCTGCTACAGAGAGTTATAGATCAGAACATTCTTTCTAAAGAAGAGTTTGAGTATATATATTTTGAGAAACCAGTCATTTCTATCTTTCATATGTTGCCAAAAGTCCATAAGACATTTGTCGTCCCTCCGGGTAGGCCCATCTTTTATGGGATTGACTCCCTGAATTAGGGCGTGTCCGGATGTCGACAAGTTTCTATACCATATGGTTATTGATTTGCCATTGTGTGTACAACATACCAGGGTCTAGATGCACTAAAGGTCAAAGAGGGCTATGAATGTCGATGGAGTGTCGGAGCAGGGTCTTAGGCACATCCATGGTATTCTCAACAAGTCTCTACGACATCACATCGACATGATTCCGATAAAAAATGCCAACATTGACATCAATCTGACATTTCGTCGACTGGTTTACAAATTTTTACTCTTAGCATCAACAATTGCTCATATCCATATCCATATCCACATTCGTATGCAAGGGGGTGTGTTGACATGTTAATGTGACACTTCGACTCATTCAGTAAACTCCGATAGCAGCCTCTGCTGTTAGAATTTACAGTTTCCACTTCACCTAACTCAGGCTGTCGTAGTTGGGATCTCCCCTGTACTTTCCTATGGAGCAACAGCAGGGAGATCTATGACAATTCTGAACAGCATTCTCAGACATGCATTCTCCAACATACATTCTCCGACATACACTGCATTTGCTACCTCTCTTAAGTTTCGAATAAAAGACTCGAGTAAAAGTGCAGTCAACTAAAAATGGAGTAGAATAAAAATGGAGTCAACAGAAAAAATGGAGTCGACAAAAAAAGGAATCGACAGAAAAATAGAGTAGACAAAAAATGGCGTAGAATAAAAATGGAGTTGACAAAAACGGAGCTGACTAAACATGGAGTCAAATAAAAGTGCAGTCGACTAAATGGCAGTCCCTGAGGTGAAAGTCGGATGGAGTTATGCAAATGCAATATATGTCAACATATTAAGGGGAGGGAACATTGTGTAGTGTTTGGTGTATTAGTTTTGTTTATTGTAACCCTTTGAATGCCACAGGGGTGAGCAATGCACATCCCTATGGCATTCAATGCTTTCCATGGTACTGAAAGCCTTCTCTGTATTCCCCTACTGGCTGGGTAGGGAAGCACAGAGAATGCTGTACAGAATTGTCGTAGTGTTGGTGACTTGTGAGGGGAGGAGATCCCTTCCACACCGACAGCACTTAGAAAATTCTGTATGCTAATAGGAACCTTCTCCAACCTTCCCCTTCCATTCGAAAATGTTTGTGAATATGTTGATGTGTGTGCAGATCAAATTGTCGGAGTGATTCTATCACGGTGCCCATGCTCTTCTGTCAGTTTCCACTACTGCTCTCGCCCGTTGGTTGAAGTGACTTGTCCCCACCCAGTATTTGCCCTTAAATAATGGGCATTGTCACTTATACGGTGCCCTTTCATAGTGTTTCAGTTACCAGCGCTTGTTCCTGTATTTCGTGTGATCTCTGTGTACTGACCCGGACTGCCAGATGACTCTGCATCTTGTTCCTGCCTGTGTACTGACCCGGACTGTCTGACTATTCTGCATCTCGTTCTTGTTCTGTGTACCGACTCGGATTGGCTGACGTTCCTGCTCTGTGTACCGACCCGGCTGGGCTCCTGTGGCTGCGTATCCCTCCTGCTACCGACCCAGACTGTCTGACTATTCTGCATCTCGTTCCTGTTTTGTGTACCGACCCGGCCTGGCTGGGCTCCTGTGGTTGCATATCCCTCCTGATATGCCTTATCCGGCCTCCGGTTGGGGTTGTTCCAGGATCCTCTCTGTCTCCGGACAGTCACTCTCTGCAGTCTAGTCTCCGTTGTTATCGGTGTCGCCCAGGCGACATTGCTGGTGTGTTCCTTCCATCCGTGCACCACTATCCGCTGGACCGTTTCCTGCCATTCACGCTGAGGTTGGGTTCTCTGGGCGCCTCAGGCAGTCCACCTAATTGTGCAGTCGACTCTGGTCTGAGTGTGTTAACCCTTCGGGGTAGTTGCCAGACACCAGCTATCCTTCCATGCAGTTCCTGGTTGGGTGCCTCTCCGGGCTCGTTGCTAGTCTCCGTTACTGCTACAGCAGTCCACAAGTTGCTCTGGTCTCCGTTATTGCTACGGCAGTCCACAAGTTGCTCTGGTCTCCGTTACTGCTTGGGCGTTACTCTATATTGTGCTCTCTCTTCAAGATTGAGTTTCTTAAAGGGCCTTGCGCTATTAGGGCCTGTCAGTCCTCCCGGCCTAATAGTAACCCATTCAGTGCTGCCTAACTTGAGTATCACACGAAAGTTGCTTAACCTGTGTCAGTATATTGTATTTTGTAAAACTTGCATATGCTGGACCCGTGTGGGTATACCTCATTGTAACCTGTCCTGTGTCTGTACTTTATTGCTTATATATTACTGGACCCGTGAGGGTTATTGTTATTGCAACTGTTCAATAAAACTGTGTTTTATCCAAACCTACTGTGTCTGAGTGTCAAACAAACCGTTACAGATTCTAACACAACGACAATATCATACCGATACCACATCAACATTTAGTGCATCTAGGCCCAGGGATATTCTGAAAGCATTTGATGAGATTTCAATAGAATAGTACTTACTTGTGGGTAACGCTTGATGTTGTTACTCTTTATTAATCTATAATACATTCAGATGAACTCAGGGCTCTTGAATATTGGTTTATGACATTTGGTAACATTCCATGAGTAAAGCAATGCTTTCTGGTTGAATGAGTCGACTACCTGAAAAATCACAATTTCTTCATGTTTGATGCAGCACCTCAATGGGGATGCGTTTTGCACCCTCATACTCCAGTCTCTTTATAGGGTGAGGGACCCCATCGGAAATGTACTAAGAAATATTACAGGTATGTGGATGACATTGTATGGAATAGTACAGAGAGGGATTTGCTGGAATATGCTGAATGTTTAAATAATAACCCATATAATTTGAGCTTTACTTTGAGTTTTCACAAACTACATATACATTTCCTGGACCTCAATCTGCTCTCTGATGGTTGTGGCGGAATTGAAGCTACTATGTATTATAAGGCCAATGCTGGGAATGGTCTATTGCATGCTGCTTTTAGTCACCCAGGGAGTTTAATTAATAACTCACATGTGGGTCAGTTTTTGCGTGTTAGACACAGCTGTCTACAATGGAAAATTTTGAGATACATGCAAATATTTTAAAGATAAAACTTGTTGATGGAGGCTACTCCTTGGTTGACATGGAGCGGCCCTACATGAGAGCATTGAGAACCCCTAGGGATATAATGTTCGTAGATTTGTTATTAGACTTAGTAATAATGCATATCAGATAAAATACATACTTGCATTGGAAAGTGTTATGTTTGGATGACATATTGCAGCATCTGTCTCATATTCCACCTGTTTTTAAATTTAGAAAAGGAAAAACATGGTTTCTACTAGTGTATTTCAATATAAATAAAACAGTTGAATGGCTAGCTACTACGGTGTATGTTTGGATGTGCACATAGAGTATACATTTGCTGTTCTTATGTAATAAAATCCAAGGAATTTAGATCTACGGTTACAGGACAGGTATATTCTATGAAAAATTTTGTAAATTGCAGTTCTAGAAATGTTGTGTATTTGGTGACTTGTAAATGTGACAAACAATACGTGGGATGTATTATCCATATATAGAATAAGAGAATATCTCAATTCCATCACTAATAAAGATGGTAGCTCCCATGTAGCGAATCATATTGTGAATGAACATAATGCTGACAGTTTATTCTTTACTTTTCAGGGTATAGAGAAGTGTGCACACTCACCGAGGTGAGGTGATAGGGTGGCTAAATTAAACAGAAGAGACGTATTTTGGATCTTTGAGTTGAGAATAACACGACCCTTGGGTTTAAATGCTGACTGGGATTTGAATTGTTATATAGGATAATTTGTCCAGTCATTTTTCTCCCCTTGTTGGATGTACAGGATTCTCAATATATTTATTATTTTTTATTTTTTTCATATTGTTTAATCTATTAGGAATAAGATTTACTCCCTGACTGCCAGGATGGCAATCAGGTTAGAGTGATGGGTGTGTTTGTTGCCCTTCTGGCACTCAATGAATTTATATATGTTCTGTTATGTGCTTTGTATTGTCTATACAAAGTTTGTTCAAGGATGGGTGGTCCTATCCTTTGGTGAAGGAGGCCTGTGCATCTCTGAAACTCGTACAGAGTGGACTGCTGTAATTGTATGTAAGTCCTGTTTTTTGCTCTTCTTTTTTGCTGCATCGTGATTAAAAAAAGACGTTTTTATTGATATCCTGTTCTCATCTGACTTTCTTTATGGGATGTTTTACACTTGAGTAGCCTGAATAGTAGCGTATGTTTGGAATACAGTAGAGTAAAACAGCAGAGGAAATGAACTCAGAGTAGTTATATCTTATAACATGAATACAGGCAAGCAATGCTGCAAAGCTAGGGGACCAAGTATGTAGTGTTTTGTAGGAATAGACATTAGAAGAAAGAGAAGCCTTTGTGCCAATTTATAAATTAGTAGTTAGACCTCACCCAGAGTACCCTGTACATACCTCCAGAAGAACATCAGTAAGTTAGAGACTATTATAATGAGGGATACTAAACTGGTGCATGGTCTAAATAACAAGACAAATCAGAAAAGACTCCAGGACCTTAACCCTAAAGCTCTTTTTAGCGTTGCTGGTAATTTTAACTAAAAATATATTTTAGAGCTGGTGGTAATTTTCATGCTAGAGTTACCGTAGAAGAAATACTAACACATATCTGAGACATTTCCACAAATGGATGATCTTTTGTCCAACTACATAATATCATAATATCAATACGTAATATCATATACCAATGTATTTCTGCATGTCAGTAATATCTAGCTAATATACCTCTTTGGTCATATTTCACATCTCATTATATGTGTTAATATTTTCTGGGAGTTAATTACTAGGCAACTGTCTACACAGGCTCCAATTAGCCATGACTGGTCTGCTAGATAAAAGTAACTAACATACCTGTTAACATTCTATGCTATGTACTTATGTTGAGTTTCAATTTGTGTTATCAGGTAGGGCTTTATCACACAATATATTCACAATTATTTAGTTGCATGGGAGGATGTTTTCATATTTCTAAATGTTTTAGTTATTTTCGCTGCTTCTATTTTATTTGTGTGCATTAAGCCTTGGTTTATTGTTTCCATGTCAATATGTATGAGTTTTGAGAAATAATGTTACTACATAGCACTAGGGACACTAACAAAAACGCCACTGACCTTTTAGATTATTATGTAACCCTCTAGTGGCCCAGAAAATGGTGCCCTTGATGAATAGTTTAGGTGAAACCTTTGCTAGGTGACCTTGGATGCCAGATGTCTATAAGAAGCCATCTCAAATTTTTGATGGGCTCTCATGTTCCCTTCCAGTAGCCTGCACCTCCCCATTCTCTTTCACATCACATGACACAACATAGAGACCTGTCTTCAACTTCCAATTCTTCAAATTCTATGTGCTCTCCTAAAAATCCATTTTACCTACAGTTCAGTCAGTGGCAGCAGGGCTCTAGGGTTCTAAAAGGGTGTCTGCAACTCCAGTGGAGCCCCTCAGAACACTGTGTCACAAGTGTGCTCTGCATGGCCATATGCAGGTAACATGCCTATTTTAATATTTTAGCACTAATGTTCACTTAACCCTATTGAATGCCAGAGGGGTAAGCCATGCATTGCAAAGCAATGTGTGGCATACCTCTCTGGCATTCAAAGGGTTAAGCTTAGTAAAAATTGTGTTCTTTCTAGGGGTATCGTGTGTAGATGCACACTTGAGAGTAAGGAGTTTCACTTTAAGTAGTAATCCTCCTGAATCTGACTTATGTTACCATTTTTGTAATATCAGTCCTATTGTTGCCAATATATAAAAAAGAATATGCATACTCTTTGGACATTTGATTATGAGAGATTCTAGTTAAACCTATAAGATGTGCTTTAATGTTATTAAATTTACTAATGTGAATACCACAACAACCTTTGCGTAAATGTAAATAAATCATGGGCCTGGATCACATTGCAGCTGATAACTTTATCAAGGAGTTTATATATGCATTTCTCATTAGTCTTACTTGAGAATATGTTCAACAAACCCAGTTGATAACACTTAGCAAATGCAAAGTAATCTAGATCATAATTGTGATAAAGGTGATCTTATTCTAGAGCATTCTTTCAAGACATGAGAACGTCTCTTTATTAAGTAGACAACCTGAAAGCAAAAGCTAACGGGATAGAGATGTATAGTATGCAGTATGTATTACACTTATATAGCAATGCAGTGTAAAGTATCCCCAGGCCTTGTCAGCAGCTGAAATTATATTTTTACTATAAAACTGAAATTTATAATCTACACCAGGGCTCAAAATTTCCACTCGCCACTAGCCAATAGCAAGTGAAAATTTAGCCCTGGCGAGTAGAACTTCAGCCCTGGTGGTTATGTTATGGCTTGCAGTGGCGAGTAACTTTTCAGGTCTGGCTAGTAGCAAAGGACTTTCAATTTTAAGCACTGATCTACACTATTATTTGTTTTTAAACATTTTGCCCAGCCACAAATCTATATACTTTATAAGCAGAGCTGTTAGTATAAATTGTCATCCTTGCATTTGTAAATAATCATCAACTACATTGACTGAGAGAACGCTTGAAGGTTCTGAAAAAATTAGAATAGATCTGCAAAAATACATTTTTATAACGTCTGTGGCCAAACCACAAGGAGTTTTGCTAGTATGGTCTGTGGTTTAGGCATGCCAGCTGCCAAAGTAAGAAGTTGGATGTACTACATGTTACTTGTAGTACATCCAACTGCAGTATATTCCTGTCACGGACTCAGAAACGAGACTTGGACCAGTACAATAGGTAACACAATCTTTATTAAGATATCACACGTATAGAACAACGTACAGCAAGAACACCATACTATATAAGGATGTCCGGACGGAATGTTCTTCTGTAGTTGAAACGAACGGAACCCCAGCGGCAACTAGGAGAGAGCCGACTCTCTACTACAGGTCCGCACCTGTATAGACAAGGTAACAAAGTAGGATGCAGTGCTACAGGTCCGCACCTATACAGACTATATACTAAAGGCAGGAACTGCGCTACAGGTCTGCACCTGAACGCCGCAGTATAGAACAGGAGCAAGGGAAGTCTGCCAGAGCCACCGAGATAACTGACCAATTGATAATAATAATCTTTTTTATATAGTGCCAACTTATTCCGCAGTGCTTTACAATTTTCCACTGGAGCGTTTGTATGCTGGGTGCGCAGCGTACAACCTGGGTACACTTAGGTGTGTAGTCAGACAGGCTGGAAAAAGGAAAGAATGAAACACAGCCAGAGCCGCCAGTCTGATCCAGATGGGTATCGGAATAGCCAGGGACACCCTGAGCGGTAGTCAGACAGGGCCACAAGTTAGCACCAGTACAGGTAGTCAGCCAAGCCAAGGGTCATACACAGAGTGGATAGTCCACCAGAGCCGCAGGTTCTGCACCAGAATGGTTCTCAGACAAGCCGGGGTCATACACAGAGCGGGTAGTCATACACAGAGCCAACTGGTCAGAACCAGAACAGATAGACTAGAACACCTCTACACCAACCAACAACACTGGACACCATGAAAGGGCATTTGAGAGTGTTGTCCAGGAAGTTTATGAGCCCAACCTCCCAGGAAGAGGAGGAGCCCCAAACGATGCCTATCTCTTTAAATAGGACGTGCGCCCATCCTGGAAGCGTGCCAAAGATCAGCATGGGACTGCCGGAAGATGCTGCAGTCGGCTGCCTGGCACAGCTGAACGCTCGACATCCGCCTCTACTCATGGCCATCCTGAGGCTGGACCTGCCCGCCGTGGGTTGCGGCAAAACCGCTGGTAAGGTTGAGGTCGGCTCGGCAGCTGCCGCTGCTTTAACAATTCCACAGTGCTGTACTATGGAGAGGCAAACATTAAAGACAGTAAAAGTAGTAACAATCATTGTGATGGAGAAAAACAAGAAATAGTGAGGTCCCTAAAGAGCTTAGAGCAGCAGTTATCAAGCAAATTGCTGCAGCACTTTGATGTGCAATAGACAACAGCTTAGGGTACCACAGTTTTGCTGTTAAGAATGTGAATGTTGAGTTGTTTTTCTATGAAAAAATTGGAATGTTGAATTTAAAATGTATATTTATAGAAAGTGTTAAGCACAATATGTTCATATTTGTCATTATCAGTATGAGACCCAAGAATATATATTAATGAATTTGTCCCTCATTATGTCGTTGACAAATGACCAATACAGTGTTAATGGTGCTCTGAAAATGCTGGACTGTGTGTGAGATAGGGTGCCTTGAGCAAAAAGAGACATTCCTAGTGGCACGCCATACTATTGCATAGGTCATAGTCTAGAGCCATACTCAGTAGAGTTTGGGGAGATTTCTGTTTGGTTTTAGCACATCCTAAGGCTGATTTTCTAAGAACTGGATCCGTTATAGAGCAAAATAGCTGCATCAATGGGGCAAATGTAAATTCTGAAAATGTCCTTTGATTTAAAGTGAAACTGTCATTTTGCAACATAATAGGTGAATTTGAAAAATTTTCAAATGAAATACATTTTGGTAGCTATTATTTTATTTAAAACTAAAATTTAAGAAATATTTAGCTTCATTTCTTTGCCATCTTATGCCAATTAGACAGTAAGGAACAGCATGTCAGCCAGATAATAACATTCTTCTAAGCTGCTTCCCATCCCAAATGTCACTCCTTGATGGCCAGTACTAGCTCATATGCATAAACTGACAAACAAATAAAGCTAACTCATGAACTACTCTTTGGAATTAAAAAAAAAAAACTCTTTCAAGATGACTTATTTGTTACAGTAACATTTCCACTTTAAATGGGGCTTTTAACCTTCTGAAAGCAAGGGTGTTGCAATGTGTTGAAGAGCCCCTTTTAACTTTCAAGTGGTTAAAAGCCTCACTGAAATCACTGACCACTCAGATAGCTTCTCTAGAATTGTTCATCTCTTCCTTTTTTGCATAAGACCCATAGAAAGTTAAAATGGAAACAGTCTGTATTCTTGACTCTCACACACACACAAACACACACCCGGAGAAGCATCCACTGCCATCTGTTCATCTCGCCAACTTGCACAGTGTGTCTGGTGAAAATGAGGAGATGTGACTTTGCCAGGTGGTGCAGTACATTCTCCTTCCCTGCCCTTTGCCCTTTCACCCTCCTCCTATCCTCCCCTGTCACTCACCACTCATTTAATAATGCTTCGTCCACTGTCTGCTTCCTTGTTCCGTCTGGCCATATCCTCCCACCTCTGTTTCTCCTTCTAATGCACCAGTTTTGATTCTATTTCTAGGAATTATATAATTGAAGAGATATGCTAGAGCAGGGTGGGGTGGGGCTTTAACTCTTTCAGTGCCAGAGGGGCCTTTAATGCATTACAGGACCATACAGACTTATACTGAGTTATAGAGTATGCAGTTCTAAGATTACTTGTTAAGCATTGTGTGTGCATATTCATTTAAAACCTTCAATACATGATTAGAGCATAGTGTACTAGTATAGTAGTCTGAGAGCATTAAGTATTAATCTTTTACAGGGAAAATTCTTTATTTGTTATGTTTGACACTATGGGACCTCTCTGGCACTCAAAGGGTTAAGAATTTCAGTGCCACAGGGGTGTTCATTGAACATCCCTCTGGCTCCATAGAGAGCTACAGAGAGGTCCCAACATTGCCAACCTCAGGTAGGCAATGTTGGTACTATGAATCAGAGGATGCTATCAGAGCTTAGTAAATGTGGAGAACAGCCACATTAACATATAAACAGAACCACATGAATACAACAATAGTTCATTAACCTGCATTTCCTTAAGGAAATGAGCCACTGTTGATGTGATCAATGCAAAAGAGTAAATCTGTCTAAGGCATGGCGGATTCATAATCAAGATGGCAGATTGATGGCAGATTAAAGGGGATATAATGTCAAAGACATGTTAATGTATGTGACAATGTGCCTTCGACATATATCCAACATATCGAGAAGCTTCCCTCCAGGACTAATGGAAGAAGGCTGGGGAAGCAGAGTGTATTTGAGAGTGTCAGTCAGAGCTACTGTGGCTACCAGTGGAACCAGGTCAGGGATGGGGGTGGGGTGTGAGACAGAACACATGGGTGATCTGTGGCTACCAGCGCAGTGAAGCTAGGCTAGGGAGTCACTCGGTGTAGTTGATTTCTGTGGCTAGCTATAGGCAATGGAACAAAGCTGGGGTCTGAGTGTACATGGTGATCTGTGACTATTGGTGGGCAAGAGAACAAGGCTGGGGGGTCAGACAGTGAATGTGGGGATCTGTGGCTACCCAGTGAACAGGGGAACAAGGCTGGTGGAGTCACTCAGTGTATTTGAGGCTCTGTGATTACCAGTTGAACTGGCCTGGGGACCACAGTGGATGTGGGGCATTTCTAACTACCAGAAGAACCAGGCTTGGGGGGCAGACAGTGTATGACTGCTGTAGAGCCAGGCTGGGGCAGTGGGATTTTATTTATTTATTTTTTTCCCATTCATCTACACAGTTTAATCAGTAGTTCACAGATCATCTGTACCCCTGAGAGAGTAGACATAAGAGGTCAAGCTGATTTCCTAAGAAGAACAGGAGCAAGTCAACAGCACCACAGGGGACAAACTAAAAAATTCCCACTAATTTAAAGGGGGTTGCTTTAAGTCCTAGGCATCCCCAACCCACTGTTAAAATGTTTTGTAGTCCTCTCCATCATTCAACGGTCAAAACATTCTATTCAAATCAGTGCTGAATCTCCATTTGTCCCCATGGAGCAATGGGCCAGCTCCAGTTTTTAAAACATCTGCTTCAGTGTTGATAAACCACATATTATGTAAGGATTTTTAAAATATGTGGTTGAGGGCTCACAGAGGCTGAAATCCTCCCTAAAACTGTACAAGGCAAACACCAGTGTATGTAACAGAAAAGTGGTCATCATCCACCAGAGTCTACCACAGAGGAGGAGTGGGTCATGTACCAATCTTCAACAGAATTGTAAAAGGCACAGGGATTAATTCATATCCACGTCCTGTGTCTGGACCTCAATTTGTGTGGGAGATTTGTAGGAGCCCATTCCTGTTGCTCGCTCCTCTTCTTCTTCTTCCTCTTGGGTGTATGGCTCCTCTCTCAGCTCCTTGAGCCTGTGCTTATGAAACTTTGTTCTGAAATGTTTCATTAGAGTTTTTAGAACAAAGAAATATCAAGCTCAGTGCATTCAGTAGTGCACGGCATTGCAGGAAGCCGGTAGTCATGTTCTTAAACTGCTCCTACTTATGGCACCATTCGGAAAACTTTTTATTTGTATCTCTTCTTCAAAGCAGACCAGATGTCTGTGTGTGTGTGTGTGTGTGTGTGTGTGCGCGTGTGTGTGGGGGTTATCGAGACCAATAGCATAGGTGATCAATGCTGTGACCAAGATCGATCGCTGTCTTCCTTTTAGGTTCTCCTCCTCAACCCGGAATTCTGTATATTCCAAGGTTGAGTAGGAGGATCTTCAAGACCCACTCGCTTCATGTGTGATAACCTTCCTGGTCGCAGCATTGGTCACCTATTCTATTGCATAGGTGATCAATGCTGAGGGGGAGGTGCATCAGGAGGGGCTCCCTCATGCCCCCTATGAGGTCTGTTTCTTTAAATCTTTTTTGAACCACCCTATGTGCAATGTGCTTATATACAGGGTCACTCCCATACTCATGGGAGCGATTGTGTATAGTTTAAAATATTACAAATTGCCCTGAAGTGTAGGGAAATGCCTTCCCTACATGCAGGCAAATTTCTAAATGCCATATCTCAATTTTTAGCTGCCATGCCCACCCGGAATTTGTCTAACCCTGCCCTGCATCTCCCCCAATCCCTTTTTTTTTTAATCTGCCCCTGACTTCCTCTGGCAGCCTACTATAGTTTTACTTTTCCCCAGCTGATTTGATGCATGAAAATATTTCAGTAATTTATGTAGAAATTCGGCAGCATCTGCTTTCTTAATTTCTTATTCTGTGTTCTCTATTTGTACTCTAACCATAGGGCAGCAATTAAATATTTGTGTAATTAAAAGCAGACAGCACAGATGATAATTATCAGGTCAGATGAGTACATAATACTTAAGGTTTACATACCCAATTTCCTTTTCTTCCCACATTACTTAGTAAAACTGGCCCTGAAGAATATGGCAAATAATTGCCGTACTCATCACCTCAGTGTTTACTGGGTGGGTATCAAATAAATCTTTTTAATAATTTGTAAGGTTACAAAGATAGAGATCCCTGTATATTTAACCTATTATCCTAGTTAGTTCCCCATGATACCCCATATCAAGTGGTGCTCCACAGGCCATGATATCTTAGTGGGGGCCGGCACCCCAATACCATGGCTAATGGTGCCTACCTCAGGTGAGGGAGCCTTCTCCTGCCCAGTTCCCCACCTTACTAGGCAATTCGCCACTGCATGCCACCCACTAGCTGTTAGTATTGATAATGCCTGATCAATTGGGCAGGTCTAATCGCAGAATCAGCCCATGCCCTTTGCCCCATTGGAGTCAGCTGAAATAATATATGCAGCCTGCACAAGTCATATGAAAGAGGGGGATAATAGGGATAATAGGTCATCATAAAAGTGTGGACCTGGAAATTTGGTTGAAAACTATAACTCTAATGAGGCGAATCTGTACTTTAGGTCACAAGATTAACTCAAGATGGGTTACACCTGCGGCATTGTTTACATTTGTAATCAAGGCTTCTGTGCATGACATTTATTGCACTAATTCCTTTACAAGCCAACAATAGGTAACATTTAGCTCTTGATCAGTTAAAGGGGAACTACCACCTCTTAAACAATTTAACTTCAATAACGCCTCATCTGGCGACTAGCAGCTTAGTAACGCTAGTCGCCAGAATTATTACCTTCTTGAAAAGAAATATGCATTCTTACCAGGCTGACAGCAGCACAGAGCGTGGACACCTTGCCACAGTGACATCCACGTGCCTGCGCTGTCAGTCCCAGCTGGGTCTTGGAGGAGTCGTTAGAAGCCGGATGGCTCCAAAAGGGACTGACAGTGCAGGTGGGTGGACGTAACTATGGCAAGATGTCCATGCTCCATGCTGCTGTCAATCTGGTAAGAATGCATATTTCTTGTGATTAAGGTAATAATTCTGGTGACTAGCACTACTAAGCTGCTAGTCGCCAGATGGGGAGCTGTTGAAATTAAAGTGTTTAAGAGGTTGTAGTTCTGTTTTAAATCCAAGTGCTTCCACAGCCTAAAGTTATGGAAGCAAAAACCGTCTGCTCAAGAGCTGAAGTAACATTGTGATTAGATCTGCTCTTAGTGGTCTTTTTTCTAGTGTAAATAAACCAAGTTTGTCTAGTTGATCCTCATACGTCAAGTCCTCCATTCTTTTAATTAATTTTGTTGCTCTTCGCTTTACTCTCCATATCTATAATATCCTTTTTCAGAACTGTACCCTAAACTGCACTGCATATTCAAGGTGAGGTCTTACCATTGATTTGTACAGTGGCAAACTGGTGTTATTCCCTCTGCTTCAATACCCCTTTTTATGCAAGACAGGACTTTGTTTGCTTTTGCTGCTGCAATTTGACACTGGTCACTGTTTCCAAGTTTTGTAGTTTACAAGGATTCCCAGAGCTTTCTCTAGCAACAAGTTCCCTAAAATGATTCCATTAAGTAATGCATGACACTTTCCCGGATTAAACGTCATATTCCATTTATTTGCCCAATCTGCCTATTTATGTAAATCCATCTGTAGAAAACAAATATCCTGTTCTGAATTTATTACCTTGCATAATTTAGTGTAATTGGGCATGACCTGCTGACCTTTGTGCTCTTTAAGACATATACTGAAATTTATAAGGGAAGGATCCAGACCCATAATATACTCACTTGTACTGGAACACACCCCAGTCTGTTATCACTATGGTACTCTAATGCCCACTTCAAAGTGCTGAGACTTCAGAAAAAGTAAATAAAAGTAGGCAACAAAAACAGACTCTTTCATTATGCTATGCCAATGACATCCATTTAGAGTGCCCCTTATTTTCTATAAAGGAAAAAAATGTAATACTTAGTTTCCTTTTATATTTATGGAATTTTTGTTGTGCACAACATGTTCAATTTTGTTATTCTGATTGAGAAATCTAAAAATATTTATATATTTATTTATCAATTGCAAACTTGAAAATTCCATACTGTGTGTTAGGACTGCCTTGATCAAAAAAGGTTGAGGACCACTGACCTACACCAACAAACTTACTGTAGGAATGTATTTACATTGAGGAGATGCAAATCCCGGCCTTGCTTGATACACATATACTGGAACACACCCCAGGCTGGAGACACGCTGGCACTCCAGACCACAGCTATCTGTCTGTACTTGGTGGCCATAACAACCTTGGCCTGTAGTGATGCCAAATTCTCACACATTATATTACTATAATAATTCCAGGATTCAATATTGATTATCGCTGTACTTTAGGACAAGCAAGGACAATTTTGTATTATTATCTTTTTGTTTTTTTTGGGCAGACTAAAAGGGTATTTTTCTGTATTTACATATGAATAATTTTCTCTTAGTCCATGTTGAATCCAGGAACCATGGGGTAACTTTATTTCCTCCAGGAGGTCAGGGCACTTAAAGGGATAGTAATGTTTCACAAAAACAGCAGCTCCAATTAATCTTCATAGTATTTGGGCCATGGAAAGTGTTATATCAATACTTTCAGAGTTGTGGTTCAAAAGTAATTGAAGGATACAGTTTCCCCCTCCTGCCCCTTTTACCTTTTATCCTAATCCTGCTTTGTATGTATTTCCTTATACAGCTGTTGCACCCCACTTACAACTTAAACCAACAGTAACCTGACATAGCACATGAATCTTCCTCACAGCATGGTGGATTAAATGTAGTCTGGCCTGTGTGAGGATTCTTAGGGATGACAAAAAAGCAATTAAGTTATCCAAAAAGGCTGTATTTGATGAGATTGAGATCTCAACAGTGTTTCTTTGGAATAGATAGGCAAGACTGAATCTGAATGAACAAGGTCTCCTGTGAAGAAGCCTTTAGTAAAAGGTTGGCCAGATAGTGAGTCAAAGAGATCCCTTGAGAGCAGATGTGAGATACCAGGGCAGACATAAACTTTGAAAATACTTGTGGAACAGATGCCAACCCTAATGGAAGAGCGATGAACTGAAAATGACAATTTTGGAATGCAAACAGCAGGAAATGCAACCTGAGTCAACAAAGATCTCTTGCTTCCAGTGGTGTGCCTGATAACTTTCTGCAGTTCTGGGCTAAACAACTGTTTGCCCACGAAGGGGAGAGATACCAAAGAATTCTTAAAAGTCCAGTCAGCTGACCAAATCTTAAGCCATAGAGTGCAATGCACGGCCACACAGAAGACCAAAGCACTTCCAGTAAACTTACCTTCATCAAAGGGTGCTTCAATAAGGTAAGCTTTGGCTTCAAGGATATTGCAAATAAAATCAATGAGATTCCAAAAGTGATCCTCCTAGAAAGCTATAGCCCTAGCTACCTATGCATGGGAAGCCTTGAAGCAGCATTGAAAGATCGGGGCAAGCCGAGTTCTTGCAGAGTCATCAGTCCACAGGGTATTAGATAAACCGGGATGAAGTTTTTAGCTCAAGAGGCTAAGCATCTGGATAGAGGCAAATGGTGCTTAAATACATGCATATGGCTGGACAGCCTTATAGTGTGGATGGAAATTTATAGACCACGGAATTCAATAAAGGAAACCTCATAGAGACATTTCTCAAACTTAGCATATCATCTGTGTAAAGAGCGACAGGAAAGGACTGTCTTTATGTGTTTGCTATATTCCATTAAGGATGAGAAACACCAAAATCTTGACAAGGTAAACAACAATGGACCATCATACAGATCTTGAAAAATATTGTTAAAAATGTGCTGGCACATAGTTGAGGCATTACAAAGGTCGAATGACATGACAAAGTATTCAAAGTGACCATATCTGTCACTCTTATAAACCCCATGCAGATCAAGTTTTGTAAAGATGGTTGCAGACCTCAAACAGTCAAACAGGTCTGGGATGAGAGGAATAGCATTTTTTATTTGTTGTTTAGCTCTCTGTTGTGAGGAAATAATTTGTTAGCTTTTTGAAACTTACTCTGTGAAGGAGAGGCTTCACAGAAATATAGTACTATACTACTACAGTGTCACGGTTTGTTCGACTCACCGACACAATGGTTTAGGATAAAAACACAGTTTTATTGAATTCACAATACAGTAAGAACCTTCACAGGTCCTGTAATATACAGACATTATAATACAGACACACTACAGGTTAATTATACAATGCCCACACAGGACCAGTATAAAATAAGGTACAGACAGTCTATACTGACACAGGTCAGGCAAGAGGAGTAAGTTTCCCAGGACTTTGGTACTGCAGAAGTTAAAGTTCATCCATGATTGCAAACAGTCCCATGTGTGTAGGTACTGAGATAGCACTTATACCGAGCTTCAGGTTACCCAAGTGCTTAGCAGAATAACGTGAACTGCCAGAGCTCAACAGATGTAGTAATGAGCACTGCCGGAGCAATAATGGAGGCAGACACTTGCAACCGGTATAGCAGTAATGGAGGACAAGCCAATGGCACACTGCCGGCGCAATAACGGAGGCAGACACTTGCAACCGGTGCAGCAGTAACAGAGGACTAGGCCAAGGCTCACTGCTGGAGCAGGAACGGAGGCTGACACTGGCAACCTGCAGGAGCAGTAATGGAGGACAAGCCAATGGTGACTACCGGAGCAATAATGGAGGCACACACTTGCAACCGGTATAGCAGTAACGGAGGACTAGGCCAAAGGCACACTGCAGGAGCAGTAACGGAGGCACACACACTAGCAACCTGCAGGAGCAGTAGAGGAGGACAAGCCAAAGGCGACTCCGGAGCAATCATGGAGGCACACACTTGCAACCGGTATAGCAGTAACGGAGGACTAGGACAAAGGCACACTGCCGGAGAAGTAACAGAGGCACACACTAGCAACCTGCAGGAGCAGTAGCGGAGGACAAGCCAATGGCGACTACTGGAGCAATCATGGAGGCACACACTTACAACTGGTATAGCAGTAACAGAGGACTAGGCCAAAGGCACACTGCTGGAGCAGTAACGGGGACAACACTGGCAACCTGCAGGAGCAGTAATGGAACAGGCGCAGGCAACCGGATTGTCTGCTGAATAAGAATGTCGCAGAGGCGAAAATAGCTGAAGAAGCAGGAACGTCGGTCAAGCTGGGTCGGCACACAGGAACAGGAACGTCAGCCAGGCCGGGTCAGAACACAGGAGCAGGAACGTCAGCCGGTCCGGGTTGGTACACTGGAGGAGGAACGTCAGCCGGTCCGGGTCCTTACACTGGAGCAGGAACGTCCACCAGGCCGGGGCAATACACAGGAGCAGACACTGAAGAGAAGTCAGGCAATCCGGGTCGGTACACAGGAGCTGGAAACTGAAGAGTAGTCAGGTAGGCCAAGTCGGTACACTGGGAAACACTGAGCAGCAAGCTAGCACTGGTACAGGAACACCACGAAAGGGGACCGAGTGGGTGCAGGAGCCCAGTATATAAAGGCCATACTGGGCGGGATCAACACAGGACAGCCAATGAGAGCATTACACAGGATAACTGACAGGAAAACAAAAACAAGGGAGAACGGGCACTGTGATATACAGGAGGAATCCCAAACTGTAGAGTAACAATAAATCCAGATGAAATATATATTACCGGTTAGCAGAGTATATCGGCAGGCTGCTAAGAACAGTGGTCAGTAAACTGGCAGAAGGTCAGTGCAGGCAGCACAGATTCAGTGGTCAAAATACAAAACCAAGGGTCGAATTCCAGGAAAGCAAGAGAGAATCCACCAAAGAGCTGAGCCAGCAGAACAACATACAATTGAACACCAAACACCAGCTATCAGGCATTTAAGTTGGACATCCAGTGACATCGGTCACAGAAGCGACTTCAGTGTGATTACGTCAGTGACATCACAGGAACATGCTCACACTCCCAATCCACCAAGACATGGAAAAGTCCAGCAGATCACAAAATGTCAGTAGTCTACACAAGGTCTGAGTGAATTATTCTTCTCAATTAAGAAGATGCTGGCTCCAGCAGGAGAAAAGAAGGCCCAGATAAAACCTTTTATCCAGATTCTCCTGAAGTAGTCTTTTAGGCACTTCAGCTCCGGCCCTAAGAGTGGAAAGATCCAATCAAATGGAATCTTGGCTTCTGGCAAGAGGCCAATGAGGCAATAATATATTTGACAAGGTGGTAGTTGATCTAATTTTTCTTACAGAACAAACCAAGAAAGTGTTTATAGTCTTCAGGAATGGAAGAATCTCTGGTAGTTAAGGACACAAAGCAAGACCATAAAGGATTCTAGCAGGAACAAGTAAGACAATGCTGCTGGACAAAAAAAAATAGATGGGAAGGAAAATTGGCCAGAGGCTAAATTCACACTAGGATTATGTTGACATAGCCGTGGCAGATCCAGGAGTGGAGGAAATAAGAAAGACTGATCATCATCAAATTGGAGTGTCTCAACATGTTTATTGAGAGAGGCACAGTTTCATTTTTACTGATTTCAGTGCTCATTAGTGTTCATTCAAAGAACTGGAGATGTAATAATAAAATATAGGGAACCATGGGAAGCAGGATCAAGCTGATAAAATGCAGGTCCATTAGGTTGTTTGTAGCTCCAGAATCAATAAGTGCTCGAACAGGGATTTCTCATTGGCCCTGAAACAAAAACAAAAATAGTACAGTGAAGAGAGAAGATATTTTGGTTTTCAGGGATCTGAGGACATTTCTGAGGAGACCCCAACATACCGTCTTGGGGTGTTTTAGGGCAGGTCCAGAGCTGATGACATCCACTACTGTAATTCAGCAAAGAAAGAGGTTAAGTATAAGGGATCTCTCTTCTGCAGGCAGAGTAGTGTTTTGTAGTCCATATCCGCATTGGTTCAGGGGTAGTTGATGGAGAAGCAGGTGATTACCTGGCTGGAGACAATTTGCTAAACCAGAACCAGGAAGAAATCCCACTCTTGGTGCATCTCTCTGAGCTTTCTGTCAATCTGGATGGGGAGATCAAATCCTTCAAGTAATCTGGAATCTCTACAGGTCAGCCTGTCCTTGAGAAGGTCTTAGAGCCCAAGCTGGAATTAATATTTTAGTACTAGCTTGTTCTAATATGTCTGCAGCCCATCTGGTCTTGTCTTAGAGAATGAAGAGCAGCTTTGAAGAAAGTGGAGAGGTTCTGGAGCAAGTGACTAATGGTCAGGAAGAGATAATGGACCCAGACAATAGATTCCCCAGCAGTGAGCCCTATGACAGTCTTAAACATCGCCTCATTTTAATAATATGTTGAAGGTTTAAGAGAAAACAGAACATTGAGAAGTGTACAAAGCTGAGGAACTCTATACCATCCCCAGACAATTTCTCAGGAAGTGGTATTTGAGGTTCACGAAAGGCCTTTGCAGAATCAGGTAAAGGATTAGACCAACGAGTCTCAGAAGACTTAGCCAAAAAAGACTAAATTGAGCAAAAGAACTTAGGGATGGCAAAAAAATCCTACAGTAATATCACAAATCAAATAAGATATACCTAAATTAAATATCAAATATAAATGTATATATAAAAATCTAATAAAAAACTTCTCATAAAAAAGTCCATATTTTTACATGAAAAAGGATAATCTAAAAATTAATTCACATTCATCTGCTTAAGCGATACCTTATCATGGGTGGCAGTCAAAGTCAAAAGGAAGTGAAAGGAAAGATGAGATAATGACAAAATAATGGATGACATGGACAATAGATGATAAAGAGTCCAAATAAATATTAATGGAAATTACTCTGTTAAATTGGAACTACCACCTCTTAAACACTTCAATATCAATAACTCCCCATCTGGGGACTAGCAGCTTAGTAGTGCTAGTCGCCAGAATTATTACCTTATTCAAAAGAAATATGCATTCTTATCGGGCTGCCAGCAGCATGGAGCATGGACATCTTGCCATAGTGACGTCCATGCGGCTGTGCTGTCAGTCCCTTTTGGAGCCGTCCGGCTCCTAGCGATGCCTCTTAGACCTAGCTGGGACTGACAACGCAGATGCGTGGATGTCACTATGGCAAGATGTCCGCACTCCATGCTGCTGTCAGCCCGGTAAGAATGTGTATTTCTTTTGAATAAGGTAATAATTCTGGCAACTAGCGCTACTAAGCTGCTAGTCACCAGATGGAGACTTATTGAAGTTAAATTGTTTAAGAGGTGGTAGTTCTGCTTTAACACAGCTGAATCAAGTATCATGGAGCCATGCTTCAGGTATTCCCATTATATCAGTTTTGTTTGATACCAGTCCCTCCCTTGCCCTCTGCATAAAGCCACCCCCTAATCCCAGGAAATTAGAGAGGACTGGCTCATCATCAACAATTCTTTGAGCAGTGCACTGCAAGTGTGGTATCCTGAACATTTGTCCTCCATCATGGACATCATTAAAGGACCAATTGTATACAGACCTAATTGTATACAGGAGTATAATGCAAGGAACCTGTTGATCACAGGACAAGCTCGGTGGGCACAGTTCCGATGGCTTCCAAGAGGTTGGGACCCTAGAAATGCTTTCTGCCCAAGACTGGCACCTTATGAGTGCATATATTGGCGTTTTATATTCTGTTCTGTTTCAATAAATATTACACTTAGATGGTATTTATTTCTCTTCTCTGTGCTTACATCTTTTTACTAGATACACATTTTCTATACCTGGGCAGATCAGTTACAGCCTGGGAAAAAATCTCCAGCTTCAATGGTATGTTGAGCAGAGTCTAAGTCCTGTGGGTTCCTTAAATTGCTTAGTTGATTTGTAAGGTTTCACTCAGCTGAAATCCATTGTCAGGACTCAGTGGGCTAAATACCTCAATAACAGAGAATGGACTGAAGTCTCTGCTACGAAACAGATTAAAAGCGCAGCTGTAGAGTGTTGCAAATAAACATAGAAATATAATTTATAATGGCAGCAAAATAACTATCTGGACCATCCACTTTTCTCATTTCGCCAATCTAATTAAATTAGAGTTTTACATTCTTCTCATGAAAGACTTATGTTTACCCCGGGCACTTTTGAATTCTGTAACATTATTTTGTCCCTATCAGTCCTTCTGGGAGGCTGCTTCATGAGTCTGTCACCCTTTCTGTAAAGTAGTATTTATGCACATTACTTATAGAAACATAGATTTATATATAGAAATAGATTCAAATATATCATTGCTGTGATCAGAGAATGGGTGTCCACTGCAATGTCAAAAATCTGACCCCAGATAAACAGGTCCCAGAACAAGATGGACACACCCATAAACTGATGGTTAAGTCATACATGACGGCAAATAAGGGAGGCTGATAACGGGGGACTCCTGTTTGGAGTCTTTCTTTTTCCTTATCAACCTCCTCCCCTCATTGCTGATGGGTGTGGGACGATTTATAGTCCAGCCTAGTTCTACCCTTGGTGCTTTTATTTTGGGATAATTGGTGGTTGCTGGCATTTAGTTCATGTTTGCTGTTCTGTTGCTGACTCTTGGAGTGCCTCTTGACCTGGTTTCTGATTTTTCATCTTAGCTGATTGAGTCTTCTGACCTGTTGGCTCATTTGACTATTGTCTGCGCATCCTTCGACACACCTGTACAACTTTTGGCTTGTTTCCCGACTATTCTCTGTATTACTCTCATAGGTTCCTGTTTTGCTCCTGGTACCTAGGCTCGTCTGACCTTTCTCGGTGCTGTTGCACCCCCTCCTACTCACCACGGTTGCTTTCCTGGTGCACTGCTGTGTCCTCCTTCCGTGTGAGTGCCTCGATCCTCCTGTATCACCACTCTCATTTGCTTCCCCACTACAGAGTTGCCATCCGGGGCTCTGAGTTTCGGAGCGGCTCCATGCCTATTGATACACCTGGTGCTTTCCTCATGTCCTGCGCTATATCTTAAGCCTCCAGCTCACTTGAGGCGGCCTAACTGCCGTTGTCTATCACCTGTTATTTCCTGCCAAGTTGGGCTGAGCTTGGGATTGGGTTGCTAGGTCACTGCACACACTAGTGGGCCGTCAGGCTATACGGTCCACCTGGTGTTGGGTTTGACCCCTGCAGGGACAGGTATCTTAGTGGAGTTCCTGACTCCTAGCATCTGATAGGCCTATTCGCTAGCTCCTGTTCTGGTGGGAGTTCACCTTTCTAGGGGTTGCTGGGGTTCTCCGCATTTTGGAGTCCTGTTGGGGGATATTCAGGTAAATGCTTACCATTAGTGTAGTGGTCACAGCCCGCTGGCTGACACCCATGCTGACCTCCTTCTTTCTGGAGATTACCATTGGTGATAGGGGTGGTCTCCTGGCCTGGTACCATTACTTGGTATTTGCTCTGTTTGCTTGGACCCTCAGGTTGCCTTTTGAGTGAGAGGAGTGTCTGTGTTCGCTTGCCTCACCTGGAGCCTCCTTTCTCCTTTCTTGGAAGGCCTTTGTGTTCTGGAGTGCGTGAGTTTAGATCTAGCTCTTGGTCAGTTGGTGGTCATACGCTCTTGACCTTGGGTTTGTTGTCTCTCTTCCCTTGATGATTCTCCCACTGGTCCGCTTGGGTGTCCTGTCATCCTAACAGGTTACTCGATTCTCAACCGTTTGTGTATCTGGCTTTGTCGGATTACCTATCTGCATAAAGATCCTATCCGTCCAGAAGGTCAAGGTCCTTACAGTTGACATTGCCCTTATCCTGGTCAAGGTCCCGGATCAACTGGGATCAGACATCTGGCTTCGTGGCCAGCACCTTTAATTCGGCCTCGGCCGCAGCAAAAGGGCAAGGTTGGCGCTCACCGTTCCCAAACACCTCTCACAAGCGTCACTCCCTAGCTACTGACCATGACCTTCCTCTGATCCTTGACAGGGGCATCATCATATAGGATACTGTGAATTATCTTGGAGAGGTGGATAGGCTTTTGAGAGATCAGAAGTCATATTGCCAACTCAAAGGTAATCCACTAAATAAGTATATGAAAAAACTATTGGAGCTGCTAAATGGGGAGCTCAGGAGGGATTTGATTACAAAACAGGAATATAAGTATCTGAATAATCCACACTCAGAGGTAGCATTTTTCTACCATATTCCTAAGATACACAAGAGTCTTGTTGATCCTCCTGGGTGCCCCATCATATCAGGTATTAAAAGCTTGATGGAAAATCTCTCTGCATATATTGAAATGTTTCTTCAGAGTCATATAAAAATTTTACGATCATACATACGTGATTCACAGCAAATTTTACAAACATTGGGAGATATCAATTGGATCAAAGACAGATACTTGTGGGCTATGTTAGAAGTCACAGCCTTATATACATCAGTAGACCACCAATGGGGTCTAGAGGCTGTGGCGTATTTCTTAGAACAAGATTATAATATGATAGATTCACAAAAATAATTTCTTTTAAAATATATATATATATTTTATACAGAGTCATAATTTTTTGGAATTTCAGGGACAGTATTATTTACAGTTATGTGGAACGACCATTGGTACCAAGTATTACGCCAGCTATGTCAATTTGGCAATGGGGTTTTGGGAAGATTCCCATATATGGGGTCAGGATAGCTGGAGGGCGAACTTGGTTACATAGACAGCATTATTATAATTTGGGAGGGCTCACAAGCTGGTTTGGACTCTGCATGTCATATTATAAATTAATCAAAACAAGAACACCATTTTACATGGACTTTCCAGAAAATTTTGACTGAATTTCTGGATTTAAAATTAGAAGTGGATAAGGAGGGATTCATTCAAACAAGTACATATAATAAAAAGTAGCCTGTAATGGGTATTTGAGTGCTGCAAGTAACCATAATCCGTGTTGGATAAAAAATATTCTGCATGGATAACATCATCGGATCAGGAGAAACTGTAGTGAAATTACCCAATATGACAACAGCTGAAAGAAAAACTGTTAGAAAAGGAAGGAAGGAAGACAATATTAAGGAGGTATATGAAAACGTGAGAGGTCTAGATAGGGAAGTTATTTTACAAAATAAAAAAGATCAAAATAAAAATGTAGATAGATCAAGGGAGAAACAAAACACTTCCTTTATTACACGACATAGTTCCCATGCTTATAGTATTAAACAATCTATAAAGAAACACTGGAGTATTTTTACCCAAGATCCCCTATTAAAAGATGAAATAGAGCAAATACAATCAATAGTGTTTAGAAGAGCTAAAAATATTTGTGCTCATATAGCAAAAATTAGACCAAAAAAACAGACTTCTAGAGAAGTTTATCAATCAGAAATAAACATAAGTCAGGATCACGAAGGAAGAACTAGTTTCAGTATTGGTCAGAAAATGTGTGGCAACTATAAATGTGGATCTAATAGATGTGTCACTTGCCCCTTGATGTATAAATAAAAACAATTTGTAAGCCATCAAACTGGAAAAAGATATCAGGTTAAAAGCTTTGTAAACTGTATTAACAGGTACTTGGTCTATCTCATTGAATGTGGATGTGGTACACAGTACTTGGGTCACACTACCAGGCATGTTAGGGAAAGAATAGAAAAACATTGAAGAAATGTCCTGAAAAAAGATGTTAAACATAGTGTGTCATGCCACTTCAGTGGATGTCCACGTGGAGGTACTGCAAATTTCAAAGCTATAGGAATAGAGACAATCTCCAGGAAATGTAGAAACCCTTTCAAAAGGCTATGTACAAAGGAAGCAGAATGGATCCACAAGTTATGCATTTGAGCCCCCAAGGACTTAATGAAAATACTGAACTCAGCAACATAGTATTGGATATATACTATAGAAGGTCATGTATAGTTAGAAGGTTTCAAATCTATTTTTTCTTTTGTTTTATATATATTTTATATTTATTTTTAGTGTATATTCTGTTCCTCATGATTAGAAAGAAAAAATAGGAGACTTCATTAGGAGAAAGGGGATGACAATCTCTCAACGTGTAAAGTGTCTCTAACCTTCAACATATACGAGTTGACCCATATCATTGTGAATTTTCTTGATGACTTCTCCTGATTGATTGGGAAGGATGAGAGCCCAATTTGTGTTACATAAATGACTAAGTAAACAGCGCATCATAGGTTTGTGAGAGGATGCTGGGATGTATGGTCCATAAAGATGCAATGATGTTTTAGTTTCTTTCATCATCTATTGTTTATTTTTATTGCCTTTAAAAAAAAGGGTAAGAAACACAGAGATTCTGAATCCAAATGTGTTCATTGTTACTAATAGTTGAACTGGCTCGATACTATAGTATTGAATCCAATAATTAAAATAAATATATTAGTCTATATAATATTCAGTGAACTATTTCGATTTTGAGAACCTTTCTGATGAGATACACTAGATGTTGGAACTAATTTGCATCATGCAGGGGAGTAAAGGAACAACACTCCATATAATCATGAGAAGATGCTGGGAAATGTAGTCCATGAAAATGCAATAGGGGCCCGGTTTTCCATATTGTTTTCACTGTTCCCTTGGACAAACCTAAAACACCAGGATCTCAATGGAACTCTTAATCCATAAACATCTACAGTAATTAATAATATAAATAGACTTGCTGATATAAATATTGGAATGGTAAATAATAATATATATAAAAAGATTAGAAGATATATGGTGAATAATACAGTTACAGAGAGTTTCCTGTTATGATATGTTAGACGTTGAGGGATTGTCTGGGAGAGAGTTGAGACAAACAATAGGGGTGGACAGTAGGAAATGGAGTATTAAGATCTTATGATAGAAAGTTTGACGCTCCCATGGAGCCATACGTGATCTGTGGATTATCAGGAAGTTACATAGGCACTCCAAGAGCAGGAAATGCTTTGGAGTTGGAACGTGGAAGATCAGACATGTATAGACCTATGTCTCTAACAGTTTGATTGGGAGAAACTCAGGAATGGCGGAGTGGAAGAGGGTACAAGGTTGGGAGTTGGTCCGAAGGTACAAATAGATCCTGGTGGTGTTGTTTTACTCATGCCCCTGACAAAGTACCGATAGGATGAAATGAGTAGAGTGTTTCTTTTATATAATAATATTTGTATTTTTAAAGGGATAGCAATGTTTCTTAATAAAAGCAGCTCTAATTATTCATCATAGTGTTTGGACCTTGGAGAGTGTTATTTCAATTCTGTCAGTGTTGTAGTTCAAGAGTAATTGAATGATAAAGTATCCCCCTCCCTCCCCTTTTACTGATGTAACACTGCTCAGCCAGAGCAGAATGGAGGTGCCCAGGTAGATTGCAGAGAGGAACAATCTTCAATTAAGATAAGGGAAAAACCTGAAAAACTTGTCAAGGGGGCAGGGCTTTCATTGTTCACATAGGAAGAAGACTGTCCCCTTCTGTTATCTGTCTGGTCTAGCAACCAGATTCCACATCTGAGAAGAGATGGTTTACACTAGGCAAAAGGGACGGGAGGGGGATACTTTATCATTCAATTACTTATGAACTACAACTCTGACAGTATTGAAATAACACTCTCTATGGATCAAATGCTATGAAGATTAATTGGAGCTGCTGTTTTTGTGAAACATTACTATCTCTTTAAGTATTGTGTGTTCTTATGAATATTTACTGTTTTGCTACTGCCAATAAATAGAGGCATTTAAGAAAAGTCAAGGTAGTAGTGATATTTCTTTACCGAAAAACATTTAGTTGAACCGGAGGTGTTTCAAATTCCAAGGAAAGAGGTAAAGGAGGTCCTAATACTGTGAAAGCCCGTATACCTAGAGGTGGATCAAGCCTCCGTGTGTAGTGAATACCCATCCTGAAAAGGGGGGGGGGGCAAGGCTGTCACATCGCAAGACAGTGTGCTCTTAGATGCACTTTTGCATTGTCTCTCTTTTCTGGAGTTTTTGAGTAAGGAGTCAATCCAAGGGTCATGGCAGGTGCAGTACAGGCAGAATCAAAGGACTAACAGGAATCAGTAGGTACACAGAAGATTATGAAAGATAAACCATTACCAAGTCTTCAGCTCAAGGGCCTAACAACTAAGCATCTGGATAGAGGCAGAGGGCATTTAAATACATGCAGGGATAGAAGTCACAAAATGTATGTGATTCTACCTGTGTGGGCCTGGACTCATAAGGATGTTAGATCCCAGGAAAGTAATGGCAGATATATAGATAGATAGATAGATAGATAGATAGATAGATAGATAGATACTTTATTCAATTGTTTTTTTTGAGTATGACTTTTTTTTTAAATAGGTGGCAGTGTTCGTATTGCTGTCTATGGAAAATTAAGAGTTAACCCTTTAACTTTGTGAGTGCCAAAAAGGTATCCAACTCATTGTGGTGCAATGGGTCGGCTACCTCTCTGAATTGGCTGAATAACTATCTGGCACTCAAAGTGTTAAGAATATTCCAGAAGTTGTTTTTATATTTTGCAGCAGAATGTCTGCAGCCACGAGGGCTGTCCTTTTACATGTTTAATATCAACACTGTTAGTATTAACAACTGGGAATTCTGATGCAACAGATGTGTGATGTGGGAGAGTGAGACATATTTGTTGCATTTTATGGAATATAATCCTGGATATTTCTGGCCAAGAGGTTAAAATTCCTTATATTGGTAATTCTTCATGAATCAACTCAAACAACACTGAGGAACTAGAGCAATTGTTTGGCAAACCAACTGCATTAACTGCACACCAAAGTTGAATATGTTTGCTGTAAATAAATGAATAATAATAATTATAATTTATTAATACATTTTATTAATGTAATTTTGAAAACACTGTCATCTAAGCTATCATTCTTGTCAATAATTAATTTGTTCAACATACTTTATTTACCCATGATAATTTCAAATATATCAGGTATATATACTCACTTCTCCAATTACATTCATACAAACATAATCATTTTCAGTTCAGTTGAAATCTAGAGATCCAAGTACAATGTGTTTGATCGATGTCAGCACTTTCCATGTGGATAGGTTTACTGAAACGCTTTCATCAGCACTAATTAATGTGCACAGGATGTGGTTCTCTATAGTTTGTTTTGCCAATTTTCTTGTAAAATAATACATAAAATTCTTGCTCTTTCAGGCGTGGGTAACAACAAAGAAGGGACTCTATTAAAAATAACAAATTAAATTCCACTCTTCTACCGGTAATTCTTGTTCACATTTCTGCCCCTCATTACTTTTTTTAATAACCCCATGAGGACCAGAGGGGGTGTGCAACACATTTCTTCACATTGCATTGCACCCATCTGTTTCTCAAGGGGTTTAGATATCCACCCTATAGATGCTAGCAAGATCTCTAATTTAATGCATCCAATGGCTTTATGACATTTTTTGGAAATAAAAGCAGTCTGAGACATTACATTAGGGAAATTTAATAATAACTACCATGAACATAGGATTTCAAACAGCTAATTTGTAAACACGCTATGATATTTGATCTCTAACCATGTGGTAGAAATTAATGTCTATGGAGGCCATGCATACTGTCCAAGAAGTTTGTTCCTGTGAGCCACATACTTCCGTGTTGCAAGCCAGCTGAGGGGGGTTAGGTTTTCTTATACCAACCCCCCACCACAAGTGGTTGATAGGAGCCATTTTGGGGTTGCACAGGAACAGACTAAGTACAATGTAATAGTTGCTCCTTATTGCTTTAAAACAGATGGCTAAAATGGACCTGCCACCTATATTTTGTTGTTAGCCATTTGTTTGCAATAAAAAAAAAGTTGTTGCGAAACTCACCTTTGTTGGTACCACAGTATTAGCTGACCTAATATTACCACACACTGTACTATGATGAACCTAGACAGAGCCCACACAATAATCTAAAGAGGAGCAATCAGCAACTGCAAAACAAGGGAGGAATAACAATGCCTAAAGGTTAAATTATTGCTTTTAACCTGATGGATGTTGCTTTACAATGCAATGGAGACCTCTATTGCATTAAAGGGTTTTTAAGCACCATTTTAATATTTGTGCTTTTTGTGCTTTGTTATTTGTCCCCTATGCTGGAGTTGACTTTGTGCCTGATTGTTCAATGCCTAATCCCTACTATGCATACCCCCTCCCAATAAATAAATAAATAAACAAACCTACATAGCTATCTGACTATGTATACCTTTGCCAGGTCGGTAAGATAGCATTAAAAAAATATAAATATATATATATTACACATTTTTTTGGGCTGAGGCAGCAGGAAAATCATAGGGACCTACTTCTGACTAGCCCATGGGAATCTTCAGGCATTTTCTTGCCTCTAAAGAGTCTAGTCACTTTGGGATAACTGACCATGCTGTGGATATCTTGCAGGTTTGGTTAGTAGGACTGTTGGTACAGGCTCTTTATGCTGGACTGCTTGTGAAGGCTGAGATGTATGGACTGTTGGCAAAACTGTGGTGGCAGTACTGGGGGTGTATGAGAGTCAAGTTGAAGCACTGCAGTCTGGGCCTGCTGGAGGAATTGTGCTAGCTGTTGGAGCTGGGCTAGTTGCGTCAGTAAGATATTTATTGTTTGTTGATGTGCTGGACAAGCTGGTCCTGTTTCTCAGAAGGCTTTACAGGAGCATCCTGTGGGGTTTGTAGTGATGTTGACATTGATATCTTATGGATGATGACTCGGCCATGTCCTGGTTATGCTATTGTATTATCATATGAATATTGTTGCCTGTAGCTGATTACTCTGTCTTTGTACATCTCTCTGCAGCTCAAAATGGAATTGGTTGATGTCCTGAGTATCAACCTGTTTCCACGTAGCAGGTGCCCTTTTCTTTTAAACGACTCACCTGAAGCATGTTCCTGCAGAGTTCCCCAATTTCCTACATATAAGCCTCCCCAAATCCCACAAATTCTTGAACTCCTTGGAGGCACCAGGTATTTGTGGGGATTATACTGCTGTACTTTGGGAATCCAAGCTGGCAGGAAGAGAGACCATTACAGCCTCCAGTGCCTCTTCTTCTTCTTCTCCTTCAGCTGCTGGCTGGTGGGTAATTGCAGTTTGTCATGATGTAGAGGTTGTAGAAAAAGAAAGAAAAAAAAAGAAAGAAAGAAAGAAAGAAAGGTGGTCATGCTCTGTGCATCATCTATGATTTTTTTAACACAATCAATTGCATCTCCAAGATAGGATGTAGTCTACTGTGCCTTATGTTTTCAAGAAAAATGTATTACTTTTGTGGCAAAACGTTGAACTATGGGACAAATCCAAATCCCATTATCACTATTGATTTAACGATGGCTTTTATACTCTCTAATACTTTAGGGGTCTTCAATGCATTGTTTCACCAAACTGGCATTCAAGTATTTAAAAACCAACATTCAAATCAATGTGTTTTTTTGGGGGGGATTAGAACGTGTCTCATATGGTTCCCATATGGTATATTTGGTTTGCACAAAATCTGTTACACTTTTCTTTGGAACAAAAGGCCATTGTAGTGCCAAACGTATGTAGAACACATTTATAGGCAATCCACTGGACATCCCACTGGCACCCTAAGAGTTTAATGGGGATGCTAGGAAAAGCATTTTGGGATTGGCATCCATACAACATGGTACATTTATAACAGTTATATGTTGGTTTTTCCTATCTGCAGGATACAGTACCTGGACATTTTACACATCCATTCTTCCGCTTCAACTGATGATCCTTCTCTGGTATATGAACTAATCCCTTTTTTTATTATAACACCATGCCTTACTACACTGACTAGCAGTGGACTTATGTCCAAATTGAAAGGGACGTTGGAGTTCTCAAGAACCCCATGTATGGAGACCTACTTCTCTTTGTGTTGAACTTAGGGTCCCTCTGCCTTTTCACCTCCTGGGATTTAGACAAAACCTTGGTGTCCTTGCTGTGCCTGTGGAAACCCTGAAACTATCTACACTATTGCTGTACCACTGGCATTTCTCTTCATGAGTGAATGAATGAATATGTTTATTTATACACAGCATATCACAGCAGAACCACACAGACTCACATCAGATGATTATCTCAATGTTGGAACACAATCAGCAACTTCAGGATCAAAAATCTGCAGACCAGATATATCCAAATGTGTATAAAATTTTATTAAACAATACTAAAAACCATCAACATGTTTCGCAGCTTACTTGCCACTTCATCAGGAGGAATACAGTGTTATAAAAAATTACATAGGGTGTTATTTCCTGATACATGTGCTATTTGCAAAACAACAGTTCAGCTCTCCTTGTACCTTGTTTTGTGTTTTTTTCTAAGACCCGTTGCGGGGGTGTTGATCAAAAGGGATTGAGCGTGTAAGGATCTGGATATCTGTGGGAAGCCAGTTTCAATATCCTTCACAAGCCAGTTTTGCCATTGGAATCTAGTCCATGACAATTTATAAATGTGAGTATAATTCTGATGCATATATTCCTGTGGAGTATGAGCTGCTCCCCTCTCTTTTGTGTTTCCAGTAATGTTTATTTATAGATCATTTGCAAAACAGTGGAAGTGAGATCTCTGCCTGAGAGCTTACAATATAAAGTCCCTCTGCCCCCCTGACTGGATTCTCCCTGAAGTGTAACGTGTAGGTGTTCCAGCATCTGAGGCCTACCTGACAATCCACACACTCATCTGCCATTCCCTGCAGCACCTCCTCTCCCTCTTCCACTCCCTAACTTTGGTTGACCAGTGTCCCATTAACCTCCTCTAACTGGACCAGACCCACTGCTTCCCTCCTTCTCCACTACTCTCCCTTCCTTGAGCTACCAGCCATTACAAAACAATTTTTTTTTCTCAAATATTTTTGTACTGTGCACAAATCTAACTAATGTAAACAAACATAATAATAAACAAAATCAATTTAATGTTAAAAACATTGCTTTAAAAAACTGACATCAAGCAAAAAAATGTAATGTCTCTGTGTGTAGGGGAAATGGAATGTGTGTGCAAGTGGCATGCAATTATATTATAGTAATGTGCATATACTGCAAAAATATATGAATAAATAAATTAGATACTCACCAAATCTCATCTCATCTGTCTTTCTTAAAGGGATAGTAATACTTGAAAATAATTGTATTTTATATTGTAGCCCTTAAAAAAACATGAAAAATGATATGTCTTATCTCCCAAACCTATATAGTTTGGGAGATATTCACATGTAAAATATAGTAAAATGCTTTTTTACTGGCTGTTTCAGCCAAGTCTGCCATCTAGTGGACAGATTTGGAATTCGGTCCACAGAGCAACTGGCAGCTCTTTAGCAGTGCCGAGATCACGGTCTTTGAAAAGAACGACTTAATTGGAACTATCTACAAAGTGTGCCTGGCTTGAAAGCACACTTTGTAGACCATTCCAATTAAGAAATTCTTTTTAAAGATTGTGATCTCAGCACTTCTGGAGAGGCACAGCCGGACCGGGACCGAATTCCAAATCTGAAGGGTGGAGCAATGACGTCACTCCAGGGGAAACTTTACTTCTGAATATCTCCCAAACCATAAAGGTTTGGGAGATAAGACTTATATAATTTTTTTTCATGTTTTTTTTAAGGGCTACAATATAAAATAAACTTATTTTCAAGTATTACTATCCCTTTAAGGCTTTGAGTGCCTAAGCAGTCAGAGTGGATCCAGAGCATTGTGCTTGCATTGTCTGTATTTAATCTAGCACTGAAAGGCTACCCTTCTGGCTGTTTGAATGGACGTACAATTGCACTCCATATGTTTTTGTTTGGGAATTCCTTCACCTCCCCTTGCAGTGCTGTGTGCTCTATAACCTACTGAGTGGCAGAGAGGTACGTGCTTGCCACTCTTTAGATTATGTAGCATAGAGTAGTGCATGGGGACATGAAAAAATTACCAAACACTGGTACACAATATGCTCAATATTTTATAGTCCTTGGGGAATGTCACCCCATTCTGATTCCTCACTCAGGTCCTTTATTTCATTTCACTGGCCACACTCAGTCTTTGTGATTAAATTACCTTTGATTAATTAGGGATACTTGGAAAACCTGGCCTGTTGGTGTGTCCTGAGGACTAGAACTGAGAGTCACTGGTGTAACATGTTTGTTACTCTGTGTGGCAACAAAATAATCCTTCTTTGACAGTTACTATACTGAGCAACGTGGCTCCCTAAACTAAGGTGATCATGTAGGGATGCTTAAAATAATTTAATTCCACAGGACTTCACAGGAATCAGTGCAATCCCGCAGTGTGTGTTTTTATAAGACATTCTGATTTAAAGGGATAAAACTGCATGTGATTGAGCTACCCTGAAACTGACCTACTGATGCATCCTGAGGACTCATGCTAAGAAACACTGTCCTAAGGACATAGCCTGTTGGTGGTCCTTGAGGATAAGTTTGAGAATTGCTTTTCTTTAAGGTGACTGGATATCCCTTTAAGTACAGGACACTTTGACATTCATATACAGTAGGGATGCACTGACTCCTGCAGAAAGACATTTTCATAAGCATCCTTCATGTAAAGGGATATCTGGTCACCTCACTCTTGTGGGAGGGTCCAAACCAAGTTGAACATTTTTATTAGCCTGTTGATCTACCAGGGAGTAGCCAACCTTGGTCCTCAAGAGCTACCAACAGTGCGGATAGTCGAATGAAAATGACTGAGGCACTGATTAGTCCACCTGTGCTCCAGCTGGAATATCCTGAAAACATGCACTGTTGGTGGTTCTTGAGTACCAGGGTTGGTGACCCTTCATAGTCACACAGACAACAAATATCTTGGATTTTTTTATCTGGACATATAGTACAGTGTTTTTCCCCAGAATTGCTCCATTTTACTTTTGCACATAAGGCACATGCATTGCACACAGATACCACCCAAGTGTTTTTAGGAGGGACAGTACCTCTTTGAGACCCAAATCCCTCTGTCCCTCTTTCCAACCTTGGTGTCCCTCTTTCTAGAAGATCAGACTGTGTGTTGTATATATAAAAGCTTCACATTGCTCCACAGCAATAACACTCCTATTAATGTTTGTTTAAACTTCAGTATAAGTGTTTATAAATTAGTCTGTGTAAATAAGATAATTTGGTCTTGCTCTAATGAATTTATTTAGTTACACAAAGAGGTGTCAAAATAGCAAAACACTTATCATATTGCCCCACCCACTGGCCACTCTCCCAGCAACACCACCTAAAACAAAAGTGTCCCTCTTTGGCAATTTGAAATGTTAGGAGGTTTGCACACCCCTGGCACTCTGCTGTTTTTTTCAGCAGTAAGAAATTCACTGTGTGCTATAGTACAACCTTTTTATGAGAGGAGTTTGTAAATTATTTGCCTAAGAATGAGAAGAGATTCATGTGTGTTAGTCACACCCATTTAGTACTACTGTAAAGGAACCTACTCAGAATAGCAGTAGGTAAAAGGTCAATCCTGGATATAAGCACTGGATGGATTTTAATTGTAGGGATGATGAGTCAATGCTAACTGTAAGTCTTCCCTGATATATTTTACACATTAATCTTAATAATAAAGATAACTGATTTAAAGTAAATCAACCAGAAATGCAGATTTTCCTTTTTTGGCGGAAGTAACTTTCCACCTTAAATCAAAAAGCTGTTTCTAAGCTGTCTTTGGCTACTGTCCAGAAAACGTAGCAGGCTAAGCTTTAATCAAGAGGAATGTGTTCTTTATTTAGCATGGAGGATGGGCCCATAGACTTCCTTCCATCGCTGTTCCTTTTTCAACAATGCATTATCAGAGTTCATAGTTATTTTCCTTACAGCAGCGTTTTTTTAAACCATATACAATTTTCTGGCAATGAAATTAAGCAACACTGTCAATTTAAATTGATTCAAATATTTTTTTTTTTATCTAGGATAAGAATACATAATTTTAGAGAACTGTTTATATCAATCTCATTTTGACAGAATAAATATAAGATGGGATTTCTGTATGATATAACATGATGGAAAAGAGATATTTCACATTATCAAAGAATCGGCTGTCAAAATTGTTTTCATTTTGGGTGTTTTTTATGTTGATATCTGTTGTCTCCAGTGAATGAAAACAGACATTAAATACTTGGATGTTAGAGAGACATTCAGGGACACTTATGAAATGTTCCTTCTGAGGTACTGCACAGGAATCAGTACAACCCTGTGTATTTTTATGAGTGTGCGTGATTTAAAGGGAAATGTGGTTGCCTTAGCTGTCTCCAATAAATTGGTTCACGATCTGTTGGAGGCAATTCAAGCATCAAGGGGTTAAACACTATAAGGAAAACAGACATGTCAGTGAATTCATACTATTTCTTAGCATGAGCAGTCATGCTGCTTGTCCTGGTACCCCGGGTGGAGATGGGGTTTTGTCTGGCTCGCCAGCCAAAGCATCAATGGTTGCAACAGGAGGATGATGTGCAGGTGTGCTTGGGGGTTCCTGGTATCCCGAACCCTCGCACACCCCCTTCTCTGATGTCTTTGCAGAATTTAAAATTGAAACATAGTGCCCGTAATCTCTCTCTGAGTGGTCTTACTGTAAATCTTCCACGTTAGGATGGAGTGATGTCCCTTTAAGACCATGGTGGGGTGTCATCCAAGCATGGCCATCAAGTACGGGGGGTCAATGGGAATGTGTGTGTTGTCCAGGTAAGTCTGTGCTGTTGTGGCTGCTGTTGTTTGAATGTGTTTGTTGTAATTACTGTTTACCTGTCAGTTGAGTGTGTGACGTTGACTGGTGCACATTGGCTCTCCATTGACTAGTGATGTTGCACATGCAGATATGGGTTACTTATCGATTGCCAGGGGTGAATATTGTGTTGTGTGGACATATCTGTTGGTATGTGCCGGGGTATTGTGTCACAAATTGCCTAAAGTTGATGGGTTAATGTTGGTTAACTATAAAGGAACGCACCAGTCAAAAATATGTTGGTACCTGCAAATAGAAGACTAATAGACCAGGTGCACTCATAGGCCAAAAGAATATAAAAATCAAAAGACCAGACCAAAAGTTGAAAGGAACCAAACTGTCTTATCTAAACAGTGAACCTAAGTAAGATGAGGCACACAACCAAGTATCAAAAAATATAGAAAACTTTATTAGAATACACAAATAAGCAGGCAGCCAAAAACAATTAAAAACACCTATAAACACCTAAAAAATATAAAAATAAATAACATACCTCCTGTGTACAATACATAAAAATATATAATTTTAATGAGCTAGATAAGTACATCGAAAATCATCAATGGACTTGTATGGCAATATATCAAAATGGAAACCAAGAGGACATCCAGTACTGGCTCGCCTGAAGGTCCAACACCCAATGCGTGTCTCCCTCAAGTGACTTTGTCCGGGGTGCATTTATATATTTTTATATATTGTACGCTAGGGGTATGTTATTTACTAGGTTTGCTCACCTGTATAGCTGGTTTTTTAATTGTTTTTAGGCTGTCTTCTTATTTGTGTATTTAAATAAAGTTTTCTATATTTTGATACATGATTGTGTGCCTTGTCTTAATTAAGCTCTCTGTTTAGATAGGACCATTTGTTTCCTTTTACCTTTTGGTCTTCTCTTTTGATTATTAATGGTTTAATGCTGGTTGTCCAGGACTTATTTTAGTGCATATACATTTGCAGGGTACTTCCTTGGCATTCAAGGGGTTAATTTTGCCTTTCCTTTCATTGTGCTATGTCCTGAGTGTTGTTTGGGCTGTATGTTAACTGCTTTGTGTTGTTCGACTTCGTGTTTTTACATTCGTTGTATGCTGAAAAGTTGGCGCAGCCTTTCCTCCAGTAAATGTATCTGTTTAGCATGCGTTATCACTCATGTTAGTGGTTCACAGCGCTGGTTTTTGGATGTGTTACAGTGCTGGCAGAAAAACAGTCAGCTATTTTTTTATATAGTTCTGGACTTGTATCAAACAACTAGATAGCATCATCTCTCAGGATTTTAGGGGTATACAACCCCCTTAAGAAAGATAGTAATAAGATAGCACATAAGATTTATGAGATATGTGTAGAGGCATGTAGACGATTAATGACTTCTTGGGAAGGAGTCAAAAAGCTTCAAAAAGTAATCTCAAAGTATGCCTATCAAATGGCAAAGTTGCCAAGATGTTGGCAGAGGACATGCTGCCCTATTCTTTTGTATAAAACAGAAGTTTTAAAGAATTGGTATATTGTGTTGCACTCACTGGCATATCCCAAGCTAAAGTTAAGGATGCACCAGAATTGTAGAAGCAGGCGGTTAGTGTGGTGGTCAAAGTGCTTTAAATCTCATACGGAAAGAAAATTCACCTGACAACAGATATGTGGACAATTGGGCAGAGTACAGACTATATGACTGTCACTGTTTACTGTGTGGGCATCAATAGCTTGCTGCATCAGATCATATCTTGCCTCTGGTTCTGGAAGTATGACTAAAGTCAGTGTAGCTCATCAGAATTTTGAGAGACAATTGCACAAAGCAATAGATATTTTAAATAAACTAGAGCAGGCTTGAATTTGTTTTTTTGTCTGCTGATAATGGCTCCAACCTAATAGCTGCCTTAAGAATAGGTGATATGGCACATATACCATGCCTTACCCATGTCCTAAATTTAGTTGTGACCAGATCCTTCACAGAATCCAAAAACCTAGAGAGATGCTGAATATTGGCCACAAAATCTGTGCCCATTTTAGCCCTTCTACAGTGCTAGTCATGCATTATATTTCATATTAAATATTAACAACCACAATATCACCTGCTGAAAATTGAGGTCCCTACCAGGTGGAATTCCACAATGGACATGC
>CM074720.1:389122143-389139643 GCA_037306005.1 Rhinophrynus dorsalis | reverse complement strand
AAAATCAACTGCACCATAGGAGACAGTTAAATATTCCAAAAATTCCCACTGATATAAATGGGATATTAATCCCCTTAAATGCTAGATGTCTCAAAAGCATATCTTTACAAGGCATTTGAGGCCTTTCTAGCATTCAAAGCTAGCCATGTATCTTCAATATATAACCAGTGCATGAAAATATCTTCTTTGTTTTTCCCCCTTCATCCTTTCTCTGTGGAAAGACATTGAGATGGGCTTTGTACATCACCACACCCTGTCTACCAACCTTTCTCTCTCTGCCAGTCCAGGTTTGTGCAGTTTTACTGCATCTTCCAGCCACACTGCTAGGAGTGAGGTCATCACTAACCTGCAATAAGAGATTAACTGCTCCAAGACTGGAGCCCCAATAACTTTTTGTTAAAATACACAAACTGCAAATATGTCTCTATACACAAATTATCTGTTCCTCACTCTCCCCATAGACAAACTTTGGTTGTGTCTGAATGCAATTTTGCATTGGAACAGACCTCATTAAACGTGATTTGTCTTTTAATTAATCAAGGAATAGTGCACATGTAGCCTTATGTACAAAGAAATTGAAGAACAATTTTATTGCAAATCAGCAGCAATACAGGGGGCAAATAAAAATTTCTCTTGGTATAACCCCTTTGCTGCTAAACATATGATGGGCCAAATATTTTGCCAAGCCCCTTAAACTGGTATGGATGTATCCCATCACATTTTTAGCAGAGGATTTAATTTAGGGTACCAGGACTTACTTTTTGGCCTCTCTTGTTGTCCGTCTCTTTCACATCTCAAGCATTCATATGATATCACCACACGTCTGTGATTATGTTGTTTGCACAGTGGTGCTATACCATACCTCCCAACTTTTCATGTGGCCAAAGAGAGAGACTTCTGTTTTAGGTGGTGTTTCTGGGGGCTGGGGCATTACCAAGAATTTTTAGGTTATTTCTTGATCTACTGTCACACCTTTGTGTAACTGAAAAATGATTTAGAGCAAGACCACATCATTTTATTTACAAAGATTAATTTATAAACACAAATACTGAAGATTACCAACATATTTCTGTGCGTTTTATTGCTGCGGAGCAGTGTAATACACACTACTCCTTCTGTTCTCCTAAAAAGAGGTACAAAAGAGTAGAAAAGAGGGACAGAGGGATTTGGGTCTCAAAGAGGGACACTTGGGAGGTATTCTATACTAGACCACTAGTTGTGCAGTTTCTTCTTCATCAGGATGAGAGCAGACTCTTCAAGAGCTTATAACTCATCCTCTCCTTCATGAATTCCTTGACGCAGTACCTGCATTTGGAAAAGAGGATTCCCTTGCTCTGAAACATACAGGGTGTTGTGGCCAAACATCCGTTTTGTGCGTTAAGTTCCCAAAACACTGCTAAATAACGGCAGTATTGGGAACTTAACAGTTTAAAAAAAAAACACAAAAAAAACTAATGATTCGTGCCTGACATACTGCCAAGCGCCGATCTTTAACTTATCTGTGTCAAACGTAACTGTCATCCACTGTCCTTCTCCTTCTGTCTTCATTTCAGTCTTCTCTTCATTCTTCTATCTTCTGCCTTCTCTTCAGTCTTCTTTCTTCTTAGCTTTAAAAATAAAACAAAAGTATAAATAAAAGGAATAAATTATACATTGTTTAAGCCGTTGAGTGGCAAAGGGGCAGACCTCCCTGGGCTCTCAGGGTTAAAGAATGTATTGAGTGCCCAAGAATAAATCCGTATGCCCCTATGAAGTGTCCAAACATATGCCATCATAATAATAAACTGTGCGGCAATAAGATATGTAAGTCACAAATATTTATAATAATATAATACCTAGCTTTTTAACTGTCTTTGCTGCTTTGTGTGGCCGCAGAGGAGACAGTGCCGTGTGCCACAGGTTCCCCTCCTCTCGGATCAATGCCCGATCTGCAATGGGGAATTTGAGTAGAGATTGCCTTTATATATGGGCAGTCACTGATCCAGTTCCCTCACAGTCATTGGCTGAGATGTGCTTACGCAGTTTAAAGCACAGTCACTCAAATTTGATTGGTTGGGATGTGCGTAAGCACATCTCAGCCAATGGCTGTGGGGGGATTATATTATTATAAATATTTGTGACTTGCATATCCTATTGGCGCACAATTTATTATTATGATGACGTGTTTGGACACTTCATGGAGGCATATTGATTTATTCTTGGTCACTCAATACATTCTTTAACCCTGTAAGCCCAGAGAGGTCCATGCATTGGGTTCCCCTCTACCACTCATGGGGTTAAAAGATGCATCGTTTATTCCTTTTATTCATACTTTTGTTTTATTTTTACAGCTAAGAAGAAAGAAGAGTGAAGATAGAAGAGAAGAATGAAGTGAGAGACAGAATATGTCCAGGAAGCTGAGGACTCTGATGACTTAACCCTATGAATGCTGGCAGGGTAATTATACCCTACTGGCACCCATAGTGTTAATTCTGCTAACGTATGACACATTTTTCATACTTTGGATGGATTGATATGTCCATTTTGGTTTTTTAACTTTTTTCCTTTCAATTTTCTGCATCAGCTGTTTGAATATCCAATAAAGGGACTCAAGTAAAAAAAAATGGGTCTTAACTTTCCTGCGATAACTTGAGTTCCTTATCAATTATCTATTGATGAAAACACCTCTTAACTTTATCACACGACGGCTATTTTTTTGCCGGAATTTTTTCACACCACAGGCATTTGAATAGCTTACTCTGCTTGTAAAAATACCGTTGGCAGAAAAAACAGCCGTCTCCAACATTTGGATCAAGCCCACGGTGTGTGTGATGGGGAGTTGAGAGAGTGGTTTATTTCTCATTATTTTGTGACTGAAATTCAGAATGCTGCAAAATAGGAAAATGTCCACAACTGCTAATTTGCATAGGAAGAAACATGACTTTTGGTGTTTTAAGAAGACAAGTTAATACTAAAATTGGAACTAAGCTTTCTGTTTTTTTCTGTAAAAAAGCAGTAAATTGTGGGTTTTCCACAAAAAGTTCTAGTAGGCAAAAACAAAAAAAAATAGTGCAGGGGGCATTTCACTCATCTCTATGTAGGCGTACCCTTTTTTTTTTTTTTCATCAGGAGTATCCCTGTAATATATAATTTGTCATTACAAAAGTTTGTTACTCAGCTGTTGCAGGAAGGACAATTTATGGTTCTAATTCTTCATAATGTTGGGATATTTTCACTTTTTTTTTTTTTTGGTGGCAGAACAGCAGTGTGCAAAATGTGCAGTCCATAATTCTGGCAATTGTTCGATATATCATATCTATTAAGTGGTGTGCAAACTCTAAAATTGTTGAATAGAAATTACACTACTTTCATATGTCAAAACACTGATTTTTCTCATTCGTGCAACTTGTTTTTTTTTTTTTAGACTTGCGACAAGATATGCTAACACTTCAAATAATACGAATTATGGAAAATATTTGGCAAAATCAGGGCTTAGATCTTCGGTGAGTTGAAATAACATGTATCATCTGTGTATTGTACAGCAGAATAAACCCACAAGCGAATGAGTTATGTGTACCTTTAAATTCTTTGGTCATCTGGAGATGGTTGCATTTTAAAAGTTTTTGTGGTAAATATGTTTTTATATTTTCAGGAAGTACTAGTTAACCCTTACATACTCTGAGCCATACACAGAACACTGAAGTAAAACCTATTATTGGAGACAACACTGCCTGCTGGTATAAATTGACCTTCTAACCCAGGCCTGGATTCCTTTGGAGATGGTACATTTATCTACAAAGTTTTCCATGGACTTCAATGAGAATCTGTTAGAAAAAATATTTATAACATCAACTGCAATGTAATCTAGCCCCGAGCTGGAGACCTCTCTAGCATTTACTTGGCATGGAGCCCCCTGTAAAACAGTGGCCATTCTTCTCTTAAACCCCTTGGTCCCCTAGTGGATGAAAGTCCCTGCTTTAGGAGGCAGAACACTTTAAGGAAAAATGCTTCTGATAGAGGCAAACTTCATCTCACCTTTACTTAACCCCATGTAGCTTCACCACTTTTTAATTTTTCTGTGTTTTCTTGAAGCTGCAGGAATAGTGGGAGACTATATTCTATGACCAGTTCTCTTCTTATATCCTACATGGGTTCAGTTCCACTTATCCCTGTTTTTTCCCTACATTTGTAGGAATGACTAATAGGATTCCACTCTGTGTCAATCACCTCTCCCTGAGGTTCAGTTTCCTGTGGTGCGGAGCTGCCCTGATCATAGTACTAGTGGGTGTCCTAAAAAGCAACACACACACCCAGTGATCACCCGATTCTGTACTGATTCTTGCAGAGTCTGTTACAGACACCATTCACTTTGTGAGCTGGCCATCAGCTGGGATATGGGCTCTGAGCAGGGACAAACTTCTCTGCTCGTTTAATGGATGAAAACTTCACTCAACCATGCAAGAACTGACATGGTTAGGGTGGACATCTAGGAAAGTTTTGATACTTTGAACACTAGAATAGTGTGATTAGGGCTGTAGGCTCTTTAGATTAGTGTGTTTGGTATCATGGTTTGCTCCTATAATGTATTCTTATCCAGTGGTCCAAATTTCATATTATGGATATAATAAATTAATGTATAATTCCCCTATTTTCTTGCACCAGCATTTAAAAAGAAATGTGTATTTTTTTCTTTTTTAGGATGTTGCCTTATGGTTGCCTGTCTATTGGGGACTGTGTGGGACTTATTGAAGTTGTGAGATGCTCTCATACCATTATGCAAATTCAATGCAAGGGAGGCTTGAAAGGAGCCCTACAGTTCAACAATCATACATTACATCAATGGCTCAAGGATAAAAACAAGGGTGACACGTGAGTTGTGTTCTTATTTATTGATCACATATATCAGTGGTGTTCATGAAGCCTTCCAGCTGTTCAGGACATTGGTGAGAGTTGCAGTGCACAACAACTAGAGGGACTCTGGTTGCTCACGCATATTTACTTAAAACATTTTTTCTTATTGTGTTTTGTAATGTTACTGTTGGAGTGAATATATTTTTGTTTGACATCAGCATTAGATTTGTGTGTTGCTTCATTTTCACATGCACAGTCTTTTCAGAGAAATTTTGTATGAGGGGGTTGATTTTTCTTTAGTCACTGTTCACAAGCCTAAATTGCTGATTATGTGGCTCAACCTTTATTTCTTAACATGCTAAAGTTCATCATAAGCAAGTGAGTCTGTGCTGTACTTTGGCAGAGAATTCTAAAGGTAGTAATCTGAAGGCTAAAGAGAAGAAATTCTGGGGCAAACTGCTTGTACTATATGAGACAAAAATCCCCACTGATTTTAAGGAGACTAGTAGAGTAAAACTGGTGCCTTTTATTGTCTGAGTGACTTTGGATGCAAACTTACAAAAAAGTGCTTTGCAATGCTTTGAAGAACTATCTAGTTTTCAAGAGGTTAAAAATACCCTTTAAAGGGATATTATTACCATGTATTTATAAACATTACTTTCATAGGCATTCAGAAATAAAACTTAATGCCCCCAGTCCCATCCCTCAAACCTTTATGGTTTGAGAAATATTTGGGACCGAAGTTCCCCCCCTTCCTCCTCTTCACCTGACATCAGCGCTCTAGCTAACTGCAGGGGAATCCGGTCCCGGGACTGTCGGAGGCTCTTCAGTAGAGCCGAGATTGCATTATTGAACAAGAAATCCTTCACTGGAATGGTCTACAAAGTGTGTTTGTCCAGGGACCGGGTTCCCCTGCAGTCAGCAAGAGCGCTGTCTGGATGATCCAGAGGAAGGAAACATCTACCAGGTTTGATGAAGTAGAAGTTAGTAATCAAGATTCTATTTCTGATTATTGTTCTGAGGAAGAAGGTGAGATCTCAGAGGAGACTGGATCCTCCAGTTTAGATAAGGTGGATTCCTTTGCTAAACTACTAAGGACCTTTCGTCTGTCTGAAGTTCAGAAATAATTAAATGTGATAGATATAGACTTTCTGGGTAAAAAGAAACTCAGTCCTGTTCATGCTATTCAGACCTGAAGAGATCAGTAATTGAATCAGTAATTGAATGGTGAATTGGAAAAATGGGACAAGAGGACCTTTGTTAGTAAGAAATTCCTTAGAATATACATCTTTTTAAAGAAGAGGAAATCATGGATTGGATATCCAAAAGAACCACTTTGACTATGGAAGACAGCTCTTCCCTAAAAGATCCAATGGAGTTGAAAATGTAGAGTGCTTTAAAAAAGCAATTTTCCCTGTTGGGTCACAACATGAAATCTGCTGCAGCTTTGGCATATTGCCAAGGAAAGATTGAATCCTCTGTCTCCCGCTCCAAATGAATCAAGAAAAACTGATAAATGATAAATTGCATTCAGATCAGCAGTACATAATGATGTGGTCGTTAGCAATGTGGTGCCTGGAAGTTCCTTACCTTGTTTACAACCTCAAACAAGTGGAGTGCATCCTGTCTGTGGGGTTACAAGGCACATCAAGCCAATTGTTATGGTTTGACAGTTTAAAGGGGAAACCTTTTGAAGCACTTCATCCTCTTGTAAAGAAAATCGTCCTGAAAAATGAAAGTTTTCTGCAGAGATTGACTCCTAAAGAAGTAAAAGGTGGTATTGTGTTAGACGTAGAAAAAGCAGGAGACTGGTAGAGTTAAAGCTGAACTACCACCCGACAAAATCTTTAGCTTAACTAAGTCCCCATCTGGTGACTAGCTGCTTTAGTAGCGCTAGTCGCCAGAATAATTACCTTATATAATAGATTTCTGCTCTCTTCTATGGCTGACCGTAGCAGGAATGCGGACATCTTGTCATTGTGACGTCCACACGCCTGTACTATCAGTCCCAGCCGGAGCCAAATGGCTCCTAGCAACGCCTCCTAGACCCAGCTGGGACTGACAACGCAGGCGTGCGGACGTCACAATGGCAAAATGTCCGCGCACCATGCTACTGTCAGCCATAGAAGAGAGCAGAATTCTATTAAATAAGGTAATTATTCTGGCGACTAGCGCTACTAAGCAGCTAGTCGCCAGATGGGGACTTAGTTAAGCTAAAGATTTTGTCGGGTGGTAGTTCCGCTTTAACTCCATCAGTCTCCTGCATTTTCTACGTCTAACACAATATGCTTTTATTGGCTAAATGAGTAGCTTTAGAATGCGGTCTTTCGAGACCACTTAGGTCTCTTTGTCAGGCATGTTGAGTACAAAATACATTGCATAGGAAAGTTGTGGATTAATTTGAATTACACCCAGACACTGGTGATAAGAGTTTCACCTCCAGTGGAATTCAAATTAACCATTAACTTGAATGAATTTGCAATCTGTGACATGTATTTTTGTATTCATCCTTCATTTTAAACATGCATACATTCTCAATTTAAAGGGATAGTAATACTTCATTTTATCTTTACTTTATTTTGTAGGCATTAAAAAACATGAAGAATGATATAAGTCTTATCTCTCAAACCTTTATGGTTTGAGAGATATTCACAAAGTTTCCCCCTCCCGCCCCTTTTACCTAGTGTAAGCCATCTCTTCTCAGATGTGGAATCTGGTTGTAAGACCAGACGGATAACAGCAGGGGACAATTTTCTTCTTATGAGAACAATGAAGGCCCTGCCCCCCTTGACAAGTTTTTCAGGTTTTTCCCTTATCTTAATTGAAGATTGTCCCTCTCTGCAATCTACCTGGACACCTCCCTTCTGCTCTGGCTGAGCAGTGTTACATCAGTAAAAGGGGCAGGAGGGGGAAACTTTGTCATTGAATTACTCTTTAACTACATCTCTGACAGAATTGAAATAACACTCTCCAAGGTCCAAAAACTATGTTGATTAATTAGAGCTGCTTTTATTATGAAACATTACTGTCCCTTTAAGGAGTTCATGATATTGAAGACAGTCATCTAAAAAATCTCTTCGGCAATGCAAGAATCTGCATAAAAAATATTTATATATATATATATCTAATGGAGAGAGAGACGCACGGAGGAAAGCCACACACCTGCTTTGTCAGTCCCAGCCAGCTCTAGGAGGTGTTGCTAGGAGCCGTTTGGCTCTGGAAGGGACTGACAGAGCAGGCGCGCAGACGTCATTATGGCAAGATGTCCAAGATCTGTCCTGCCTGTCAGCCCTGGAAGAACTGAATAATCTATTAAACAAAGTAATAATTCTGGCAACTAGGGCTACTAAGCGGCTAGTGGCCAGTTGGGGAGTTATTGAAGCTAAAGTTGTTTAAAGGTGGTAGTTCCGCTTTAAGACCGAATGGAATCAAATCGATAAGGACTTCTGTATCCAAACTTTTCCTGAAGAGGAAGTCCACTCTTGGATAAACCCTCCAAAGGAGTTGCTACTAGTTATATATTTAATACATATATGTTTGTGTATTTTGTTGCTGCTAATCCTGTGTTCTGTTACAGCTTGGACAAATTAATAAATGAGGGAAAGTGGCCTTTTATAGATTTGATTGGTCCTACCAGATGCTTGTCGTAACTTCGATTTATCAAAACTAAAAGTTTCCAGAAAACAGACTAATTTAATTAACCCTTAAAGAACCACAGGGCTGTGCAGCAGAGTTTGGGAAGCAATATGTTGCTCAGTTCTCTTCCTTAATGGGTTAAGAATAAAAGTGTGAGATGTGCATAGTTATATTTGACAATGCAGCAAAGTTCTTTTTATAATCTGGTAAGGCAAACCTGTACACTTCACTTAATACAAACTGCGTTAAGCCTTTGAGTGGCACTCAAAGGGTTAAGATGTGAAGCAAATGTCTAACCATTGCCTGTCTTATGTCTTAGGTACGATGCAGCCATTGACTTGTTCACTAGATCATGTGCTGGCTACTGTGTCGCCACTTTTATTCTTGGAATAGGTGATCGGCACAACAGTAACATTATGGTTAAAGATAATGGTCAAGTAAGTGATTTATGCATTAAATTGCTTATGAGTTTGCTGGTATTTCTATTACATCTGTTCTAAGAGTTTGTATTTTGTTTGTTTTTTCTGTCAGCTGTTTCACATAGATTTTGGGCACTTTCTGGATCACAAGAAGAAAAAGTTTGGATACAAGCGTGAGCGTGTACCTTTTGTCTTAACTCAAGATTTTTTAATTGTGATCAGCAAAGGGATTCAGGAATGCACGAAGACCAGGGATTTTGAGAGGTGAGTACTGAATGATTTGACTCTGAAAAGCCATTTCTCGTTCATCCATTGTAGAACACAGGAACCGTGTGGTAGAGTGTCCTCCTACAGGAGCAGAGTATTTGTATAAAGAGTTCTCTGGAGGCTCAGACTACCTCCCATCTCCACTTTACCCCCTATCAGGTAGGAGGCACAACAGGGTGAAGAATCTCTTTGCATGCATTTTTATTTTTAGAACATATATGGGGCTATTCAATCTCCTGTTAGATGAAATACTTTTCCTTGTTCCTCCAGGGTGGGTTTGGAACACGGGGCAGACTTTTACAGGATCTGGGATTTAGGAAGAGCTTTATTTAGCCACTCACCCTATTTTGATAATTTCATAGAAGACTGAAGAGGATTACAGTTTCAGGGTGCATATATCTTATAATTATGACCTTTCTGTTTGTTTGACAGCCACATTCTGTGGTTTCTTGCTGTATCTGGCACTCTAGCCCTTTAAACTCATTTCTGCATCACCCAGTGTCCATCTGCAGACATCACAGGATGGGCGTGGGGCATAGATATATAGATATAGATATAGATATAGATAGATAGAGATATATATATATATATATATATATATATATATATATATATATAGATAGATATAGATATATATAGATATATAATATGTGTGTGTGTGTGTTATATATTTTAAATGCATTCTTGGACCTAGGCACCTTTAAGAAACAGGTGCTTGTGGCTGCCATCTTTGATGTGGCAGAGGTTACTTTTCAGCTGCCTCCCTGGCAGCACTGGGTTCACCAGTCCATTGAAAATAGGCTCATGGGGCAAGGGACTCATGGCTTGGGAGACTCTCCTCTTGATGACTATGAGAGCACGAGTGGCTAGGAGACACAGAACCCTTGTCTACTTTTGGAGTTTTGTGGGTTTTTGGTATTTTTTTTTGTACTTTGGTTTCTTTCCTGGGGGCTTGTTTTTTTCACGGGCTGAAAGGGATAATTATTGCTCCTCTTCCTTTGTTCAACTGTGTACTGACGCTTGAGGCACCTGACGCACATTTCTGTCTCCTTTTTCCATATCCTTACCCCACAAGAAGCAGAGAAATGTTTTATTCTTATTTTATGTTCTGTGTTTTTATCTTTGCGGTTTCATCACTATGTCTACGCACAAAGACACGGGGAAGACTAAGACCACCAAAGCTTAAGGGATTTCTTCAGTAACACTTGGTTCCTCCTGTCTGGCTAGTCTCCCCAGGAATTTTGTTCTGTGACCCATACCTAGACAACCCCTGGCCCCTTCTTCCTCTGAACACTATGATTTTTGTTTCTACATCTATTAATCAGGTCCTTGAGTCCTGGAACTAAGACCCCACATAAGACACTATGACGCTTTTGAAAGAGGTGATTTTCTCCCTGTAGAAAGGGTTTTGTTTTTTTTGTTTGGAAGTAGGAAACCGAAGAGGAGGATATTGTTTTCTCCCTTACACCGAGGCATTTGTAGAAGACCCTGGCTCATCTATTGAGGTTCTTGTTTCAGCATTTTGGGACCCATAGGGTTTCTGAGGCCTCAGATTAGAGTTCCTCATCTCCATACATCTTTAAAAGGGGCAAAAGGGACACGGTTCTTTTTCCCTCCTCACATTTCCCTTGAACAAGTGTTATTTAAGTAATAGAAGTAAACTGATAATATATTTATCCCCAGCAGCTTCTCTCTTTTATACCCTTCTCTCCTGCTGAGCTGCAGCAGTGGGCTACACCACCCCAGCCTTGCTAAACACACACATTACCATTTCTCACACTGCTGCCTTTGTGGCCTCAGAGGCTAACTTATGCCAAACCTTTGCAGTAGCATGGGTGACTAGAGTCATGGTTGTTTGGAAGGTACCGCTTTTAAATACAGTCCATTTGGATGCTTCAATAGTGGTCATTGTTCTTGCTATATTGCCGAAGTAGCATTTGATACTGCCAAGTTCATTGGCAAGTCCCTTAGTACACTCTGTTGCAGAGTGCTGTACTTTTTGGTTGAAGATTTGGTCTGCGATTCAGTCTCTTTAAAAAATTCCTAGTTTCTCTTACAATCAATTGTTTGGCCCAGGCCGCCTGGAGAAAGTCATTAGCCATGCTACTGGGACAAGAGAGCTAATTTACCTCAGTTTACCCGAAAGCATCTTTTGTTTCCTTCGCTAGTATCTGTATGCACTTGTGACTTCTAATCCCATTGCAGTGCAGGACCTCTGAAACCTAAGCAAGCATATGTGGACAAAAAATAATATACAAAAGCCCCCCCCCCCCCCCCCCCCCCCCCACTGACAAGTCCATTTCCATATCACTTGCAGAGGTCAGCTCTACCTCAGGCAATCAGAGGATTTTGCAGCATGTTAACTCTCTGGTGGATCCTTGTGTGTTAAGAGGTGATTAATTTTGGCGTGTTATTGCAAATCTCCTCCTCCTTCTCGATTCTTTATGTCGAAAATCCCTCAATGTCAGGTGTGGGTCCTTTTTATTTCTAGAAGCGGTTTCATCCCTTTGAGATATGCAGGTCTTGGTGCCTTTTCGTCCACACGAGAGATTCATGGGGTTCATGGAAGTCCTGTCTCTTTTTTCCTCAGGTGCCTAGATAAAAACCTGACTCCCTTGTCTCTGTGAGCTATTGATCAAAAGCACAGTCATCAGCCCAAATGTTACAGGATCACCTTCAACTGACAACGCAAATCCTGCAGCAACACAAGTGGATCATAAATATACACAAATTTAATTTTTTACCCACTCAGCTGGAGTTCTTGGACCTGATCTTTGGCACATCAGTTCATAAGAATTATGGTCTCCATCATGTAGACAGTGCCCTTTACACATATTAATCTAAGACCATTACAACTGAATATGCTCCAACATTAGAACAGGAATCCCCATCACCTTCATTGCAAAGTGATCCTTTCTCATGTCATCCAACAATCACTCCAGGAGTGAATGACCTCCTCAGCCCTCACTGGCAGGTGCCTCTTTATAGATCAGAATTGGAAGGTGGTAAAGACTGATGCCAGTCAGCTAGGCTGCAGACAAGGTTCAGTCACCATTCTGCTCAATGTCTGTGGCCTCCAGCTTGAACAGATCTTTCTATTAATATTCTGGAACTTCAACCATATTCAGTGCACTCACAACATGACAATCCTCTTGAAGGGCACATGCAGCTGGGAGGCAGATTATATCAACAGAGACACTCTGGATCCAGGAGCATGATAATTTAAACCAGGAAGTCTTTCTCTGAATCAGAATGTTGACAATTCAACCTGATGGAGTCCCTTCTCAACCCAAAATTTTATGCAAAAAAAAAAAAAAAAAAAGACCCAAAAGCAGCAGGAGTGGATGCCATGGTGTATGTATTTCTTGTGATTGCCATGATTTCCAGTATTTTATTTTATTTATTTATTTATTTTTAAGTAATTTTACCAGTAAGGATATATTGAGATTGTGTCTTTTTTTCAAGTATGTCCTTGGTACTCATTTTATCTACCTCAGAAGGGTGTAAGGCTGAGTTGACCTTGTCGGGACTAGAACCTGTTACCATGAGGTTTGAACAGATTCTACAGATGGTGCATTAACCAACTGAACCATCTCACTGATTTATGGATTCTTTCCGTAATCAAGAAAGAACTCCCACACCGCTAATTGCTGCTTTCTGGCAAAGGAGGGCATGGTTTCATCTTCGGGCCATGTCCATACTGGATCTGCTCAAGCAAGGTCCCATTTAACATTGCAATCTATCCAACCACCTTAGTGGCTTGTAACTTGAGACCCAAATCAAGACTGTCTCCGCTAAAATTTACCACATAATATGTTTCACAAATTGTAATTAGAGGGATAGTAATGTCTGCCATAAAGTAGCTCTCTGAGTATTCTATCTTGTAAAACTAACACATTGCCCTATGTTTAATCTCCTACTTTTTTTGTAGTTCCAAAGATGTTACATATAAAAAAGATCCCCCTTCTGGCCACCTCCCCTTAGAGCTGCAATCTGGTACCGGGGCCGTACAGATGCAGCAAGGGACAAACTTCAGTAAGGAAATCCTGCCCCCCTTGACGAAGGAGGGCAGGATTTTCCTTTGCTTACTGGAGTTTGTCTCTCGTCTCTGTACATCTGGACCACAGTAAGAGGAAGCATGACACAGCCAGAAGGGGGGGTGGGAGGGAGATCTTTTTACATGTAATATCTTTGGAACTACATAAAATAAGTGATTAAACATAGCACAATGTGTTAGTTTTACAAGAGAGAAGACTTGGCGAGCTACTTTATGGCAGACATTACTATCCCTTTAAATAAATGTATACTCTAAAGTTTAAAGTTCCATATATTCTGAACTTTCTACAAGCTGGTCCTGATAAAGGATTGAAAGCAAGCTGCTCTTCACATTATTGCTTCTTATAGAGCAACTACTCTTCCATGGGTTCAGAATCTACTACTGAAAGTTCAAACTCCTTTCCTCAGTCTCTGTCCAGCATCTTACATGTAAGGCACTTTTTTGGTATGCAAGCTTTAGAACTCTGGGCTTTATCCTGCAATTTCAAACACACTGTCTTTCATCAGTATAACATAGTTTCACTAACTTCCTGATTTTCAACCAAAAGTTAGCTTACTTCAACATCGATGTGGAATTGGTACTTCTTGTCTTACGTCCTAATCGTCAGAGCCACAAGGAGGCTACATTCACACTTTTTGTATGTAGTCAGACGAAAGGCCTATATACAGGCAAACAGATACTGTTTGCTGCCAATGAAATCGCAAGAAAAGGCAGAACTGCTGCCAGAAAAACAATTACTGCACTGCTTAAATGGACTACAAAACAACAAGCCTATCATCTTAAATCTAGCCCAGCTTCATTTCAAATTACAGCTCTCTACATATTCATTTAATACTTCTTGAGCCTTAAAACATCAAGCATCTACAGATCAACTCTGAAAAGCAGCTACCTGGTCATCAGTTGATATTTTTACAAAATTCTACAAGACAAACCTTTTGTGTTCTAAACGAGCTAGCTGCTGAGAGGGATGGATATGGCAGAATGTGGGAGGGGTTTTATTGAGTGCTCTGCTTCCTGGAGGAGGTCTCATTAACCCACTGGTCCCTGCACCCTTAAACTGGAATAAGAGAAAAGGATTTATTGGCAAGATTCCCTTTATAGAGTGTATAGTATAAATAAAAAATGTTTTTCCAGTTCGACATTCTGGGTTTTTTTAAGAGGTGGGGCATGGACTATGAAAGGGGACAGATAGTGTGAGTTTGTGTATGTGAGTAGAGGGATTGGGCCTATGGCAGAAGATTGCCTAAATACAAAAGTGACCACTTTTTTTTAAATGAAATCCTGGGACCTTTTGTTTAACAGGCAGATGATAACCATTTATGGGCTTATTTCCACAGATTATACATGCATTGTTTTTTGGGTGTCTATATTACAGATAAGATATTTTGCACACTCCTAAAGCTGCCAGTGCCACAATGCAAGGAAAGTAGACCGTGTATGTGAATTTCTGTGCGGTAGAAGAACAAGGCCGGGGTTGTAAGAATGTAAATGTTGCTCTGTGCTGTCAGTGGGCGGAGAAACAAGATTGGGATATATAAAATGAATGTGTGGGTCTGTGGCTACTAGTGGGACGAGACTGAAGAAGTAGTGTATGTGGGTTCTGTGGCTGCCATTGGGACAGTTGAACTAGGCTGAGGAAGCAGACACTGTTGATGGTTTAATGTTGGGAAATGTCTTTAAGAAAAAATAAACTTTGATGCTTTCATAAATATTCAACCCCCACACCTTCACTGCAATAACCATTTTAAGTAATTTGGCTAAGTATGTTCCAGCTTTGTACACATTGTCAGAGTAGTTTTGGCCCATATATCTTGACAGAGTTGCTCCGGGTTGTTCTGGTTGGTTGGATATTTAATAAAGAAATAATCCCCCATTTAAAGTAACACTCTCTTTCCCCCTTCCATCTTCCCTTCCTCTCACTGTATTTTCTGCCTCTCTATCTTTAACCACAGTAATCAAAGCAGCATTCTTTTTGGAGAGCAGGTAGGCAAGTGGCATGTTTGAATTTGCCACTTGCTTCCACTCTGACATTGCAGAAAGGTCCTTCCAGGACCTTATCAATGCATATGAAGTCTGTCCTTCCAGGACCATTCTAGCAGTGCACACTCTGAGGCTTGTAACATCCGAGTGCAGATGGACAGAACACCATGAAAGCTGCCATTTCAGTTACTGCAGATTTAAGGTAGAAGGAGAGAGAATATCTTGGGGAAAAACGTTTTCCGGGCTGCCCCACCGCATGGTATTTTTTTTCCTCATCTGGCAGGCAAGTTGAATAAAGGGTGACCCTGAATAATAAGGCGTGTGGTCTCTTTCAGGCTAAAATGTCTTAAAAAAAAAAAACTATCCTTATATTTAAGCAAATAAGGTATTTGTCCAGCCCTGCCTTAAAAGAACATAATCACCAAAAATGAGAAGGGCTCATAACCCATTAAAGTGCAACTTTTACCTTAAAGGGATAGTAATACCTAAAATGTAAAAAAAAATTTGTTGTAGGGGTTATCCCCCTGAGTAAAACAAGAGTACTCCCACTGCTGAAAGATGTTTCATTCAAAAGTTATTAATTTTCAAAGTTGAATTTTTTAGGTGCAATATCACAGTGGCCTGAAATTGTACAGTGGCGCTGTTGCTACACGATCCTATGGACAGCTCTGGTCAGTTGACCATAAATCTCCATAGGATGGTGTAGCAACAGCGCCACTGTAAAATTTCAGGCCACTGTGATATTGCACCTAAAAAATTCAACTTTGAAAATTAATAACTTTTGAATGAAACACCTTTCAGCAGTGGGAGTACTCTTGTTTTACTCAGGGGGATAAACTCTACAACATATTTTTTTTTACATTTTAGGTATTACTATCCCTTTAATTCAGGGTTGTATATTTGAAAACTGCATTAAAAATTGCCTATATGTCATGCTAACCTAAAGTCCAGTAGCAGTATAGGTTAAGAGATATTCACACCTTTATTTCTGGCCAAACTGAAGCTAAACATTTCCTGGTACTGCACAAAGCTTTGTTATCAAATGAAAATGTCATTAGCATATGAGATGTCACTGAAAAGGCTTAATTAGCATATGAAATGTAATTGAAGCCTTCATTAGCATATGCAAATGTCACTGGTACTGCACAGGTACCTCTTAGGATATATTCGCATATGGTAAAGAGTGTGAATATCTCCTTAACTGTACATTTGCTTATAACATTTAGGCAGCTTTTAATGAAGTTTTCAAATATGCAAGCATGAGTTTAGGTGAAAGTTCCACTTTAAGATATTCTGAACTCCTATACTGCATTTTTTTCATAAGAACGTTCTAAACTAAAAGTTAAAGGGAGCCACCTATGGCCACTTTTTATCAAGCGTATTAAAGTGATCCCACAGTAGAGTGAGACAGTTGTTTTGAGAACCCACCTGGTTCACTGAAATGCTTATCACAGCTGCCTCCAGATGAATAATCCAAAGCATATTTTGAATCTATTTTGGGTGCTTATCCATGTAAGAAATATTTTTTGCATATGCTTCCTAGGAGTACATGATATTTGAACCCTTTTTATTTTTAGGTGGTGATTTCCCTTTAAAGGGTTAGTGATGCTGACATGCACTGAGTAAAACTCTAATTTTAAACGACACAAAAATCATGCAATATATTAATAGCACACACCAATGCAGCTGGTCAAACAATGACTGAACACACCTACACATCTCTTTGCAAAAATAGCCAAAGGAGCTGTATACGATTTCTAAATCCATATGCTTTCCCTGCAAGTAAACAGCTGCAGTGCAAACACCGCCTTAAAAGAGATTGTAATGTTTAGTTCGTAAAGTCTTCTTTATACATTTTTATAAGCATGTGTAGCAGTATAACCTAAAACTTTGCCACATTACCTTTATGCTTTAATAAAGTTTCCCCCTCCCACCTCTTTTGCTTAACTCAAGCAGCCTCCCCTCAGATCTAGAATCCGGTCTTGAGACCGGACAAATCGCAGCAAGGGACAATCTTCTTTCAGCATAAGGAAAAACCTGCTCTCTTTCCTCAAGGGGGCAGGGTTTACTTTATACTGAAGGTATGCCATCCGCCATCTGTCTGGGCTCAGGGCTGGTTACCAAATTTAAGGGGAGGCTGCTTGAAGTAAGTAAAAAGGGATGTGAGGTGGAAACTTTATTATAGAATAAAGGTAAAATGGCAAAGTTTTACAAGGTTGTACTGTTAAACATTGTTATGAAAATGTATACAGAAGACTTGATTGTGCATTAGTAACTAAGGATCACTGTCTCTCTAAGGCTGTGTTTGCAC